>CM062816.1:1832858602-1833118602 GCA_031772625.1 Pinus tabuliformis | reverse complement strand
TTAATTCTTTCTATGGAGATATGACCTAGTCTCCGGTGCCATAATTTAGAAGAATCTTCATTAATAACACATCTTTTAGTGCCAGTGTGAACATGCATTGAATCATAAGTGACATTGTTTTGTAAATTAATGCAGTAAAGACCATTAGACAAAATACCATTCCCAACATAATCAGATTTATAGAATAGACTGAAAGATTTTTATGAAAAGTTTAAGGAATATCCAAAAGGTACAAGCCTTGAAACTGAAATCAAGTTTCTAGAAAAACTTGGAACATAAAAGGTCTTTTCTAATTCCAAAACAAAGCCACTACTTAAAGTTATATAACATGTTCCTATAGCTTCCACATGTGATCCCATCTTGTTTCCTGATAAGATGTTTTGCTCACTTCCCACTGGCTTCCTTAGGTTTTGCAAACCCTGCAAGGAATTCGAAATCTGAATTGTTGATCCAGAATCAATCCACCATGTGTTAATATTAACGTTAACCATATTAGATGGTAAAAGCCTTCAAGTTTTCCCATGTGTCCAGAGGGCAGGGCCTCCTTTATGGGCATCAGGCCCGTGTATTTTAATATGTGTGCTTTTATTTGATATGTGGTCTGGTCAACAAATCTTGCTAGATTAATTTTTGGACACTGCTTTTGTTTGATTCATCATTCAGGATCTATTTTCTTAGACCCTGTTTTGGTCTATTACCTAGTAGGGTTATACTTCACTTTTAAAAATTATTTACGATACGAAATCAGAAGCTAGATTTTATAATTGAAAGATTTAGGAATATTGTAGATTTTGGAAATAGTTGGGAATTTGATCAACAATGCAAAGTAAATTTTATAATTGATTACATATCTATTGTAAAATTTACGCTGAACTTACATTTATAATAATGAACATTTGTAATTAAAGAAGAAATAAGAAATGGTTTATTTCTCATTTGGGCATTCAGTTTTTGATTCTATGTTTATTTCGCATGAAGTTCAGATTTAGCGTTATTGAAATTTAATTTAAATTTAATTTAAATTTAATTTATCTTGTGAGCAAAATAGCTTGTTTGCTGGTCTATTTTTTGTTTTGTTTATAAATTGAACAATCAATTTGCAGTCATTTACGGTAATGCTGACTGCTTTAACCTTAATTTTGATTTTGTGAAGAATTATTACAGTTATATGGAGTTTATTTAAAATGTCATTTTGACTTACTCCTTTCAGTAAACATTATTTTTTCTCTCTGGTTAAGCTTTGTTTATGCAACAAAAATAATGTCTAGTGATCCATATAATTTTAATTAATTAGAGAATAGCCACAACATCTTTAATTAAATAAAATTATATATTTTGATTGGTTCGATCACATAAAGATTATTTAGACATTAAATTGTAATTAATTAGACTAAATATAATAAATTTTATCCCACATGAATTTTTATTATATTTATGTAATTAATTAGGATAAAATTTCATAACCTACCCACAGGAGTTATGAATTAATAAGTTTTATCATAAAGTTTTATTGAATCTGTTTGAATTGAAAATTTAGCCCACAGGCAATTTTTATGTCATTAGATTCAATTTTGAGCATGATTTACATTGGTAAAACATGAAAGTTTATTAATCCTCAATTTTAACATAAGCATGTGATTTTTAATTTTGATGCAGTAGTACAACCTGCAAATTTCTCTGAAATTCGTTGTGACATTCCCGAACTTAAGGGAGATAACTATAAGATTTGGAAGGAGAGGATTCTCCTTCATTTAGGGTGGATGGACATAGATTATGCTATTATGAAAGATGAACCATCGACACTCACTAATACCAGCACTGTAGCGGACATCACGCTTTATGAACGATGGGAGCGGTCCAATCGTCTAAGCATGATGTTTATTAAGACTAAAATTTCAGCTGGTATTCGTGGTTCCTTGATCAGCATGAAAAGGTCTGAGACTTGTTGAAGGCCATTGATGATCAATTCGTCACTTCAGACAAGGCACTAGCAAGCACCCTAATCATGAAGTTCTCATCCCTAAGGCTCACCAGTGTGAAAGGTGTGCGCGAGCACATCATGCAGATGAGGGACACTGTGGCTCAATTGAAGAAACTCGAGGTTGATATATCGGAGTCCTTCCTAGTGCACTACATCCTGAACACCCTTCCACACCAATATGGACCTTTCAAAATCTCATACAACACACATAAGGATAAATGGTCAATACTTAATGTCGATGTGTTTATTTCGACTCCCACTTTTGTTCTATCATTACGCAAATTTTTTGAAGTAACTATATTACCTATTCCTGGTGAAACATACAGTTTGATGTATGGATCAAACAGATTTCGGATGAGAATCCATCTATAAGCTGGGTATATAGAGTGGGTTCCCCCCCTTTAAATCTTGTTTTCAGAAAGGTTTTTGTTTCGAGCTGGGAAGTTAAGGTCTCGAATACGTCTCTCCTTACTAAATGCTCACATGTTCTCGGCATGACTAAGCCACTTATTGCTTTTAATTTCCCGCTGCTTGTGGTTTTACTCATAGAAAATCAACCTCCTCAAAAGGTTCCGATACAATTGTTGGGAGGTGTTAGATGGTAAAAGCCTTCAAGTTTGCCCATGTGTCCAGAGGGCAGGGCCTCCTTTATGGGCATCAGGCCCATGTATTTTAATATGCGTGCTTTTATTTGATATGTGGTCTGGTCAACAAATCTTGCTAGATTAATTTTTGGACACTGCTTTTGTTTGATTCATCATTCAGGATCTATTTTCTTAGACCCTGTTTTGGTCTATTACCTAGTAGGGTTATACTTCACTTTTAAAAATTATTTACGATACGAAATCAGAAGCTAGATTTTATAATTGAAAGATTTAGGAATATCGTAGATTTTGGAAATAGCTGGGAATTTGATCAACAATGCAAAGTAAATTTTATAATTGATTACATATCTATTATAAAATTTACGCTGAACTTACATTTATAATAATGAATATTTGTAATTAAAGAAGAAATAAGAAATGGTTTATTTCTCATTTGGGCATTCAATTTTTGATTCTATGTTTATTTCGCATGAAGTTCAAGCCTTGAAACTGAAATCAAGTTTCTAGAAAAACTTGGAACATAAAAGGTCTTTTCTAATTCCAAAACAAAGCCACTACTTAAAGTTAAATAACATGTTCCTATAGCTTCCACATGCGAGCCCATCTTGTTTCCTGATAAGATGCTTTGCTCACTTCCCACTGGCTTCCTTAGGTTTTGCAAACCCTGCAAGGAATTCGAAATGTGAATTGTTGATCCAGAATCAATCCACCATGTGTTAATATTAACGTTAACCATATTAGATTCATAACAAACGAATGAGATTAAATTACCTTTGTCCGCAAGCCATTTCTGAAATTTGGCGCATTTCTTCTTCATGTGTCCCTTCTTTTTACAGAAGAAAAACTTGGAATCCTTCTTGATATCGGCTTGGGGAGGTACTTTACCTTTCCCTTTCCGATTGGCTTGAGATTATAGAATGGTGTAGCAGAAAGAAGAAATCGCAGTTGGTTTCCTTAAATTAAGGAAAGACTGCAGTTGGCTTCCATAATTGTAGGCAGCAGTTGGTAAAAATGTTAATGGAGCTTAACAAGGATGAGATTAAATATTGCACGAATATGTTTAGTCTCAGAAATATATCTATGACTATGCATCGATGGAACATAAAGTGACGAGCTGAAAAAGGTGTATAATTTAGTTAAATTTCACACTTTTATTAGTCCCTGCAATTTGGGAATGGCATGGGACTATAGTAATTGGAAACGAGGTGGTTACTATTAGTTGAGCTGTTTATTAGGGCCGGTTAATATGGTATAATCAAAGTTTTCAAGCATATAGTCATTTACCGTCTTATTTGGCCTCTTCCCAAGGCGGGGAGGCAAAAACATTACGTTATAATTATTTATTTGTTTTTGATTATGGTTAGACAAGTGCGATAAGCACAATGTTAGCTTAATGCTAGCATTAATTCCCATACCTTCTTATTTGGCCTCTTCCCGAGGCAGGGAGGCAAAAACATTACGTTATAATTATTTATTTGTTTATGATCATGGTTAGACAAGTGCAACAAGCACAATGTTAGCTTAATGCTAACATTAATTCCCAAACATTTAATGTTTGGGATAATGTTCACTAATATCTCACAAAATGTTCACTAATATCTCATATCATTTTGTGGAGACAAATGATATATTGTTGTCTTATTTCAGACAGGTGGACAGGTGGCCTGCATGAAAATGCACGTGGCGAGACTGCAGGAAGATACTGGTGAGACCACTATGGCGAGAGTGGCAAGCGCGCAACAACTACCAGCGACCAACAACAACTACTAGCTTATGTAGATGATTATCTACTGCACAAACATATGACATGCCATAAACATGCCACTAGACCAAACAGAATGACACCATACCACATCACTTTGTGCATGTACTGGCTCATCTTTCTGCAACATGAATTATTGATGAGTTGGTTCATCTTTCTGCAACATGAATCATCGACGAGTCTGAGCATTAAAAGAACATGAACAAAACATGAATATATTATCCATACAAGCGTTTGCGAAGGGAAAATAAATCATGATTTTTTTTTTTACAGATTTTACCTCAAGAAGAAAGACCTTCTGCTTCTACCCATCACTAGTGCTCTATGATTTATGCCTCCATTTCAATTGCGCCTTTCTCTAACAAACCCTTGACGGTTGGTGCAGGATGACTAGATGGTTGGTGCAGACGGGCTAGATTGATGGCTTGAAGAACATGGACTCTTTTATTGGGTAGGATAAAACTTCGGTGCTCGTCGTCTGATCTTTTGGATCTTTGGGAGGTCAAGGTTAGTATTATCACCGTTAGTCTGGGCTCCTCTGCCAGTGACAACATGCAAGAGAGGGAAAGCAGGGGTGGCTGTGCTTAGGTGAGATAGTACTATACCATTTCCTGACAGTTATATTAATAGTGTTATACCATACTTTGCCCGACAGTTATATTAAGGCATTCACAGGTTGAAGGATTGGTGGATGGAAGGTAGTTGGCAGTGCACTGGAACTGACTAAGGCTATCCATACCGTAAGGCTAGCACTCGGCAATGCACTCTAAGTTTGGATGTAGACAATGACTGTAAGGCTAGCACTCGACGACGCACTCTAAGTTTCGATGTAGACAACGACTACCAGGCTAGCACTCTATGGACAATGACAAGCAATTTCTCTCTATGAATCGATGGAAACCTAATCCCCTACCTCCACCTTGAACATCGACCCTAGAATTTGACCCCCCATCCCTGGGTTCATAATTGATGAGCTCACAAGAAGCTTTGTCCATTTTTCATCATGGGATACAAAGGCTCTTTTTGGCCGAACCGGAATATAAATACAAATAGGCTCTTCTCGGTCAGGCTCCTCTAGATTCAACAGATCGTCCTTACACCCATCACATCCATTCCTAGCGTTACAATAGCTTTAAGGGACTTTTGCATCTTTTAAAATATCGTATTTCAGTACTGACTACACATCATGGGAATTGTATATGTACTCCATGAATTGCTTATAGAAGAATTGCTCATACCTGCCAAATTTGAGAACATTACAGCATAAGCCTCTTCAATATTAAAGGTGGTGCATCATCCAATTAACTGTTTCTGAAGCCGCCTTCTTAAAAAGCTTGTATTAAAAATTGCAGGTGAAGTCGCATTATTAAAAAGATGCTACTAAAAACTGTCGATTTTCGGATGCAAGTAACATTTTTCATCGACTGCTCATTCTCATACTCCTCCGTGGATATGGAACAACCTATGATGACGGCCACAAAATCCATGGCACCCATCTCTAGATGAAGCTGCTTTCTAAAAAAACTTGTAATAAAAACTACTAGATTTCCTAGGCTAGTCATTCAAAAACTATTAGAACCACTACTCATATCGGCGCTACTCATATCGCTGATTGTGCTACTTATCTCTAGCTATTCTAGTGCCACACAAGACAACAATCCAAACCAAATGACCAGCTGTGTAATCAAGAATTTCTTCATGTTTCAGATTCACACTCATATACAAACGCTTAGTGTGAAGAACTGACACGTGGTTTGCATGCAAGCCTCAAGAAGGCACGCTTTATCTTTTATATTAGTTAGTAATTCTTATGTTATGTTAGTTTAAATATATTTATTTTAAAAAAATTATAGTAATATATTTCCGGTTTATTTTAGGAGATATCATCAAATCTAAGGGATGCAATTTACAAATTCGAATTAATGAAATGCTAAATAATATTGAGCTAACATTTTAAACCACCATAGCTAACCATCTCAACTGCTATTCTAGCTATTCGTCGACTTCATCAATATGTTCAGGCATTAGGAGCATCGTCTCCCTATTCCACGGAGGACATCAGGCCAGAAAGGTTCGATGTTATAAAGTGGCTCGGATACAACCAGCCCGCGATGAGAGCAGCGAAGGCGAAACAAGATGGCACAAGACTGTTAAAACGAGACCAGTGCTGGTTAATGGCAAACAAAAGGGCTGTAATTTTTTTTTAAGTACTGTACACTCATTTTGGGAAGCACGAGAAACTCAAGAAAATAGACTGGTTGATGGAAAAACTAAACTGCCTTGAGTAAGGTATACACGAATTCGCTATAACATAATTTATAATGGAGCTATGCTTTTGTCCATAACCTCTATATTCACAGTGATGAACTTGTTAACAATACACGAGCTTTATCAAGAGTGTATATGTATTTATTCCATTAGTAAGCATGTTGGGATTGGCTCCGTAACCATAAGATCCGCGCCTTGATATGGAATTAAATCACAAGCAATTGGTAGAGCCACTAGGTAAATCGCCCTTGCGGAAGGTGATAGATTAACTGCCTTTGCTAACATGTAAGGGAAATTGAGATAGGAATTGCGTATGGATCGATTGGTTATCCAACGGGATCAACGAATGGCCTCGTCTTCGATGTAGCTGTTTATTCCACCTCTCAGGTCTTTGCTCCTGCTACCTACTTTGCTACTTAAACCCCTACCGAAGCTCTAGCCACCTCTCCTACCTCTTCAAGGTCAACATATGGCATTGGATGCAAGACTAGTTTTGGGTAAACAAGGTAACCCTAATTTGGAACGAATGCTGGGTCTAAAACATATAGCTTTACTACTGTTGGGATGGGACCTTAATTTCCAATGGATGGATCCCAATGTCAGTCAATTTAATCTGGGACTGGCGGATTTGCATATGGATCATTCACTGCTTATAGGTAAACTTAGTACTCTGGTATGGGATCCCACTCTGGAATAGGATCTTAGTAAACAAGATCAACTGATTCAACCGTTGCTTTCGGTGCTGCTACCTCCTCTCCTATGGGTAGTTCCAGATGATATGAATCAAGGTCAATCGCAGGCGCTACCCTTGCCTTAGCTAATGATGGTGAAACGGTCGCTATATTCATATTCGGTTTATAGGTCTGTTCACTTTGAATCTTAACCTAGAACTGAGTCAATCACTACTATTGCTGGAATTGAATTTGCAATGGATTGTGACAATATGGCTTTGATTTAGGTGGATCAACTGTTGCTCGCTCTACCTATGATTATTCCTATAAGCTATTGTCTCTGCTGCCTATGTTGGTCATAAATCAACAAGGCAAGATTTGTCGTTGTTTCTACTGCATCTGGAGAAACTACTAGACCACCTGGAAATGCAACTACCGATGCCTTTGCTTTCATTGTTGGGGATTGATCTGGAACATCCCAATCTTGATCTCGAACAACTATTGGTGGCGGTGGGTAAGCTAGTGAGGGTGTTGGGTATAATGAAGGTAGGAATCAACGGCTGCTGGGTCTACTACTGCTGGCTCTGCTACTAGTGAATCTAGATTCACTTATGCTAATGCTGGATCGATTGGAGGATCTGGGACTGGGTATGGAATTGCTATTGTTGCTGCTGGAACTAGTGCTTCAGTATGTTCCCCACGCTTTCATCAAATAAAATATGCAGTGACACATATAGCCTTATCCAAAAAGTGCTTACTGAGAAGAGTAGGCACTTGTTGCTTGCAACCCTCTTGTTGATTATAAAGATGGGTTCATTAACATAATACTTTATATTTCAACACTTCAGCACATCCGTGATCCCACCCACCGGTTTAAATAAATGCAGGAATATGAGATGTTTGATTTCTTTAAGCAAATGCAGGAATATGAGATGTTTGATTTCTTTAAGCAAATACTAGTCTTGCTTTTGTTGTATTTTATCTCTTTATGTAACTTCTCTCTATTATGCATATCTTTTTACATATTTTAATAATTTCTCACCTCTATGTATATGTATATATTAAAAAATGTATAAGTATATAAACTTGTGATTAATTGTTTCATATTTTTAAATTATGTTGTTGATGTTAAAGGTAAAAAATATATCATGTATAAATATATTTGAATATATAAAAATGGATACATATGAAAATGGGGAAGTGTATAGAGTTATTTAGTTCATGTAGTTGTTTGTTTTGAATTTCATACAAGATGCTTTGAATTTCATATAGGAGGTTTTATGTTCAAATTCTTAACTTAATTGATTCATAATTGAGTATTGATTGTCTTTGTTGATTGATTGATTGATTTTAGCGAGGTCTAATTATTATTTATTTAAATAATAATAAATAATAATAATTATCTTAAATCTTAAATAATCTTAAATAAGGAATATATATATATATATATTTTGTAAATCAGTCTTCTATTCATTCTTAAAAAAAGTGTACATCATTAACAAAAACATAGGTAGTCTCACCTCGACTAGGTTTGTTGACTACTGCTAGTAGAAAGTGATAGTAAAACAAAACAACAGAAAGTAACAAAGACCACAACTAAAAGGGTCAGAAGCACCAGAAGACAAGCAAGATACATAAAACACATGATATCATATCAATTGTCAGAAGTGATGGAGGCTGGGTTGTTTGGGGTTGTTCCAAGAGGTGGAGGAGGGCAAAAGGCACATTGCACATGCTCTTCGAAATGGGCCATCCAGGCCTCCAACTTTTCAACTTTCTCGGAGAGTAGATTCTGGCCACGCCAGACCACCACCACACATTCCTGAGTATGGCACTGAAAATAATGCATCTTGTTCAGTGTCGCGATAAGCTCTGCATGTTCCTCTTGCCTCATACACTCTGCGGTAGCCAACCTATCCATAATTGTCTGGATGAGGTCCCGACAATGATCCATGCAACATGTCTATTGCTGCCCCCTTTCCTCCATGGCGCGCCACCCATAACTCCTTCCTCCTCCGCGACGAGCAGACCCTCCTCAGTGCCGACCTCTCATGGTGTGGCCACCTCAGCCACCAATTGAAACTCCCGGGCCTCTGCCTCCCCGAACCTCCGAACCATCCTTGCAATTTCTGCCAAATCTTCCTCCCCCACGACTTGCTAAAGGCGATGAGCGAAGACAACCACTCCTAGAACCATCGCATCCTATGTGTTTTCCACTGGATGCCGGTGTCATCAGGGGTAGGCTCTTGCCATCCACAGGGTCTGCCGAATTAGGCTTTGGATGGGATGACGTATGCGAAATGTGAGGTGCCGACCTCATTCAAATCCACAAGAAAACACTGACCGAAAGAGAAATGGAGGGCTTCCCTCCTGCCACCCCCAGGACCATCTCCCTACTATTCGAGCTGAGCTATTTGGCACTTGGTCTCACCACCAACAACATAGAGCCACCGATGTGTGAGGGGAAAATGTTGCTCACCACCCAGTCTTCCACCCATGGTGTGCTGTGCAACCAAGATGAAACTACCCTAGTTGAAGGACCACTAAGGGTGCTAAGAACAATGTTTCTCCATGCCCAAACACGCACCTCCTTACCCCAATTGCTCGACAAAAGAATTCCCCACCCTTTGGTGAAGCACCATTGCTCCAAGATAAATGAATTATTCCATCAACTGCTCCAGCCCACTAAACGTATGTGTAGGCTTAACCAATACTTCACCAGGATATACCCTTGTGGGAGTCGGAAGGGCCATCGACAACAAATATGCCACCTTTCCCACACTAATCGCGCTCGCGACTTAGCGATTTCTCCCTACAACCTCACACTCCAGAAGCCGTAATAACACCATTCACCATGAAAGACTTCGAAATTGAGCCAAGCCCTGTACGGGTTCTAACAGGCCTCCTCCTTGGCCATGAACGCTCCCCTGATGCCACCACCTACAATGTACCCTTCGAGAAAATGTTTCACACACTTAAGGTTCAGTGTCCCCGATCTCAAGGTACTTGGAGAAGGCTTGGGAGCAGGCCTTCGTCCCTGCATCCATGTGCCCATCATCAATCCCCACGCGGTTCTTTGGGGCTTGTAATCACGTCTTAATCATTATTAAATCATAAGGATTCTTAAATCAAAAGTTAATTATCAATTAAGTTGATATTATTTTTAATTTATTATAAATTTATATTATTAATAATTTTAATAATATTTACTAATAATAATAATAATTAATGAAATTTTTAATAATAATACTTTAAATATATAACAATATTCTATTAATGAGCTTAAATGAATTATTAATTAATTAATTAATTAATACTACTTAATAAATTAATAAAATTGAATATGGTCAACCATGGTTCAATTCGGTCAAACATGCTCAACCATGTTCAACCATCACCAATCAATGTCAAACATCATCTACCATGATTAACAATGATCTTCCATGGTCAATCATGCTCCACCGTCATCAACCATGGTCATAATGGTTAATCAATGTGATATGAAATTAGATTAAGTGATTTCTTCCTCTTTTCCAAAATCAACTAAAACAAAAATTAGGACCGTGTCAATGCTTTGAAAGTTTAAAAATGGGTTTTGAAACAACATGTTTTTCAAATGTCTCTTCTTGTCATGAATTAGTCTTCATATGTAATTTAACATAATGAACATAACAACACATAATCCATGGAGGCATAAAGGAGAGCAAAATAAAAGGTTTTTTAACGGAGTTCACCCCTCCTTGGCTACATCTCTGGGTCTGTCAACATGACTAGCCGACTCATATATTCAGTATTAATGAGGTACATAGGCATTTATTGTAGGTAAATATGTGGCTATTACCCCTACAAGGTAATGTTCTCCTACAAATAACTCTCACAACAACAACAACTCAAAGCATATCCTACAAAGATGACATACTCCAACTGAAATGAGCTAAAACAAGCATGTGAACACTTCAATTCCACATTGAAGCACATAAACAAAACTTCATGATAAGAGAATTTGAACCTGAGCTGAACCCTATTGGTTACAACTACTACAATAGCCTTCTGAAAGTGAGAATACCCCTACAAGGTCTTCTCCATGTCCAAATACCTTCCATAACTACTTCCAAACCCTAACTGATCCATACACCTTTAGTCTCAAACCTGAAAAAATACTTTGTAGATGTACTCAAATTAGAAATTGGAGGCTACCAATGGATTTAGAACATCCAAAAACCCCTAATTAGCCTCTTTTTGAGCTCAATTTGGATAAAAACTCAAAAATTTATGAGCTTCCAAGCTCTCTTATGAATTTCACTACTAACCATCCTACAAATTTGACCTTCTGTCAAACTGTTCTACAAATCCGCCCCCAAAATTACTATCAGAGCAACAATTTCGCTCCACGCCGATGCATTATGTTGCTTGATTTAATTTCCCAATAAGGCCTTGGGCGGAAAACTAGGGCCACATGGGCTACATAGGATCGAGGGCTAGGCCTTAACGCCCACCCCCACTGGTTAAGCCCTTAGAATTTGGGAGATGAGGTCATGTGTGGCACCATGGGGCTGAGGGCTGGGCCTTAATGCCCACCCCCATCGATTAAGCCCTTAGAATTTGGGGGATGAGGTCATGTGTAACGCCTTGGGGCTGAGGGTTGGGCTAACTGCCCACCCTACCCATAAAAGCCTCCAATCCATAGGCATGCGGTCACGTTGGCTGCATATGACCTTAGGCTTGGCCCCTTGCCGCAAGCTCCTCCACCAAGCACCAAACTTGGGCTTGTGGTCATGTCAAGGGCCATGTGGGATAAGGCTAACCTCCTTTTCGGGCGCCTAGGGGCCGACCCCCCTTGTAGCCTCTGTTGTGGTTATATGTTGGGGTTTTTAACTTGGGTTGGGGCTAAGCCCTGACCCTTGATCTCGCCCCATGGTTTTGTGGGTGCGGGGACTAGGGCTGGAGCTTTGCCCTGACCCAAACCCCAAACTAGTTTTGCACCAATGTTAAATAGAATATGGGAGCCACATGTCGTAAGAAACATTGTGCGATGTGGCGGTAAGACTCCTTGTTGTTTGGCTGGAGGTCTTTTGTTCGACCCCGGTGTAGTCCATTCGACCCATAACAAATTTTAATGCATCTTTGGGAGGCCATGTGGCAACCATCCATTGGCCCACGTGACTTCCATACATTGGACCACGAAACCACAACCACAACTAATCAGAACTCAATAGAATTTGACCAATCCAAATAGGACAAGTGGAAGCCTGCCATTGGCCCACATTGTACAGTCAGCCTATCCAGTCACCTTGCCCAGTTAGCGTATGAATTGCACAATCAGCGTACCAGCAAAATTTTTGCATGTTTGGGAAAATGATCAGAACGCAATATCGAGAGCATATGATATCGGTTTTGAGTGATTCAAGTTGTGTTGGATTCATATCGGTGAGCTCTTCGATTTGGCACTGGTTTCAAGAAGTTATGGGTACTTTAATTTTCGAGCTTAAAATTGATCACCTGATCACACCTCCCCACCAGGAACTTTTGGACTCCAAAAGTTTACTTCCCTAGTCAATATAAAGAGGCTTGAACTCAAAAACACCCAAAAAATCAATCCAAAATGAAAATTTTTCAATTGGTTCCCTTCAATCTCCAATCAAGGCACTTCACTTATCATCCTCATGAAGACCTGCTATTCTGTTAAGAATTGAGCCATCATTCTTATCGTTGTTGCAGGAACAAAATAGTGATGAGTGCAATCTAAGCATTCTATCTACTCTCATCTTTGAACAACTCCTAAAACACTTAATCTTGAAGTTTAATCTGTTGAAGACAAACTTGACCCCATCTTGGAAATCAGAAACAAAATAAACTTGCTTTAACGTCTTCAAGATGAGCTTGTACATAAAAAAGACACTGCTGCAAAATTTTCCATGATATGATTGACCTTGCCTATAATATATAGTCATCTTGTACAATCTTAAAAACAAAGATTCAATTCACACAATTTTCAAATTGAATACTTGTATTAGTGAACATATAACAATTTGTAGACAAATTTGAACGACAATCTTGTACATTCACAAAAGTCCTTAACATGTGGACTATAACAAGTCAATATCTACATCAATGAAAAACATCTACTTGTTGTACATAGATACAATGAATGTTGACTTTACAAAAGTACCTAAACAGGTAATGAAAACAAGTATTTACAAAACAACTTCACAATAAGTGTACCCAAGCTTTGCCACTCCTAGGTTTGTGGGTTCTCTTCTTACACCATCTTGTCTTTAAGGTCACTTAGGATTGTGGAGAGTCCTCTTTACCACTTTTTGTTTCCCTTGCATTATGAAGCATAATATCTTTACCTTTCTTTGAATGAAGTTTTGGATGCAACTTCCAACATCGTTCAGTGTCATGTCCATGCACTTTGCAATGAGCATAGAAAAACTTCTTCTTGTTTGCTGACATAGAAGTTATCTCATGCGAAAGAAATTCATTATGCTTGATGCCCAAAATTTGGTTCATTCGTTTAACCATTATCATATGTTGCTCACATACAACCACGCAATGGTCAATAACATCAAAAAATGTACAAGGGTACTGATTCCACAAGTATTCAAAATTTCCAAGCACTGGAAAAAACTCTTGAGAGTTATACCTGTCTCCAGAGTTGCAACTTTGATGGTTGTCACAAGGTAGTGATATCTCATGCTCAGATTTTTGATGTACCTCAAGCTGTTTGGAGAATTCCCCAAACTCCCTTCGACCATATCCCAATCCCATATACTTTGGTCTCTCCTCAACCATAATTGGATTGGTAACACCTTGGCCATTTATGTCGAGACCTACACCTTCATATCCCATCTTGGAAAGAAACTTCATACATATGCCTTTGGCATGTTGCTCGAACGCTGCAAAAGAGCTGTTATGCATATAAACGGAAGGAGTGGAACTTGAGATGCTAATTATCCCCTTAAACTTGTCATTCATCCTTTCAAATTTTGATGATGATGATGATGGCCAACTTGTAGATGACTCTATCCACCCACTCTTATCCATTGGCATATGGTGTGCTTCTTGAAGATGTTTGCAAAATGTACATGCAACATATTCCATATATGGTCCAAAACGACTATTTGAACCATGACCACATATTGAACTCATGTTGGAGGTTTCTGTTGGTGGTATAGGAGTAGAGCTTTCTGCAACTTGCTCATCAAGCACTTGCTGCAAAACAAAGAGCATGTGTCTCTTCTCATCTTCAATTATCTCTAACGTCCTTCTCAATTATATGTTCTCCATCCGAAGAGCCAAATTCTACTCCTCTAGCTCTTGAAGACTCTTTTTGATTCTCATTCTTGCAACTTGGTCAACTGGTGCTCTAATACCAAACTAATTTGAAATTGGATTAGGTGATTTCTTCCTCTTTTCCAAAATCAAATAAAACAAAAATTAGGACCGTGTCAATGCTTTGCAAGGTTAAAAATGGGTCTTGAAACAATAGGTTTTTCAAATGTCTCTTCTCGTCATGAATTAGTCTTCATATGTAATTAACATAATGAACATAATGAACATAATGAACATAACAACACATAATCCATGTAGGCATAAAAGAGAGTAAAACAAAATGTTTGTTAATGGAGTTCACCCCTCTTGGGCTACATTTATGGGCTTGTCAACTTGACTAGACCACTCATATAGTTAGTACCAATGAAGTACATAAACATTTGTTGTAGGTAAATATGTGGCTATTACCCTTATGAGGTAATGTTCTCCTACAAATAACTCTCACAACAACAACAACTCAAAGCATCTCCTACAAAGATGACATACTACAACTGAAATGAGCTAAAACAAGCATGTGAACACTTCAATTCCACATTGAAGCACATAAACCAAACTTCATGATAAGAGAAGTTAAACTTGAGCCGAACCTTGCTATTTACAACTGCTATAGTAGCCTTCTGAAAGTGAGAATACCCCTTCTTCTCCATGTCGAAATACTTTCTAAAACTGCTTCCAAACCTTGACTGATCCATACACCTTTAGTCTAAAACATTCAAAAAATGCTCTGTAGATGTGCCCAAATCAGAAATTAGAGGTTACCAATGGGTTCAGAACATCCACAAACCCCTAAGTAGCCTCTTTCTGAGCTCAATTTGGATAAAAACTCAAAAAGTTATGAGATTCCAAGTTCTCCTGTGAATTTCACTGCTAACCATCCTAAAAATTCGACCTTCTGTCAAACTGTTCTACAAATCTGCCCCGAAAATCACTAACGGAGCGACAATTTCGCTCCACACTAGTGCATTCTGTTGCTTGGTTTAATTGCCCAATAAGGCCTTGGGCAGAAAACCAGGGCCACATGGGCCACATAAGGCCAAGGGCTAGGCTAACTACCCACCCTACCCATCAGAGCCCCCAATCCACAAGCGCACAATCACATTGGCAACATATGACCTTGAGGTTGGCCCCTTGCCGCAAGCTCCTCTGCCTAGCACTAAACGTCGAGCTTGTGGTCATGTCAAGGGTCATGTGGCATGGGGTTTGCCCCCTTTCCAAGCACCTAGGGGTTTTCCCCTTGTAGCCTCCGCCGAGTTATATGTTGGGGTCTATAACTTGGGGCTGGGGCTAAGCCCTGACCCTTGGTCCTGCCCCATGGTTTCGTGGGCGCGGGGACTAGGGATGGGGCTTAGCCCCGACCCAACCCCCAAACGAGTTTTGTGCCAATGCTAAATAGAATATGGGAACCATATGTGGTAAGAAACATGGTGCAGTGTGGCGGCAAGTCTCCTCATTGTTTGGTTGGAGGTCTTGTGTTTGACCCTAGTGTGGTCCATTCGACCCATAATAATTTTTAATGCATCCCCAGGAGGCCACGTGGCAACCATCCATTGGAATCCGAGACTTCCATCCATTTGACCATGAAACCAAAACCACAACCAATCAGCACTCAATAGAATTCAACAAATCCAGAGAGAACAAGTGGTAGCCTGCCATTGGCCCACATTGTATAGTCATCTTGTCCAATCACCTTGCCCAGTCAGCGTACCTGCAAAAATTTTGCTTGTTTGGGAAAACGATCAGAACGCGATATCGCGAGCATACGATATCGGTTTTGAGCGATTCAAGTTGAGTTGATTTATGATCAACAAGCTCTTCGATTTGGCATTGGTTTCAATAATTTCTAGGCACTTTTATTTTTGAGCTTAAAATTGATCACCTGATCAAAATGTCTCTATTGTGAACCATGATCAACGATAATTAATCATGCTTGAATATGGTTGACCTTAGTCAATGTCTTTATGGTCAACCATAGTCAACCATGGTCAAACATGATCAGCCATGGTCAACAAGGGTCAACCATGGTCAAACATGATCAACCATGGTCAACAAGGGTCAACCATGATTATCCATGGTTGAATTTCATCAACCATGATCAACCTTGATTAAATTCTTTTCGATCATTATCAATAGTGATGGTCAACCATGGATAATCATGTTCAAATATGGACAACCATGGTCAAAGGTCACATTTGACAAAGATTGTCTCTATATAAAAATAAACCATGGTGAACCATGGTCCAACATTGTATTGTGACAAGGATTGTCTCAATATGAAAACAATCGTGGTCAACCATGTTTATTTTAGTGTTTATAATATTTATCTTAGGGTTATATACCTTGGGTATTAGTCCCTTGGGTTCATAATCCCTTGGGGTTTAGTATTAATCCCTTGGGTTTATAAGATCAATCCCTTAGGTTTACTATTACCTTAGCTTTATAATATCAATCATGGTCAAACATTGTCAATCATAGCCAACCATGGTCGAATATCATATTGTGATAAAGATTGTCTCAATATGAAAATCAACCATGGTCAACCATGTTTATTTTAGTGTTTATAATATTTATCGTAGGGTTTATATACCTTGGGTTTATAATATTGGTCCCTTGGGTTTAATATTATTCCCTTGGGTTTAATATTATTCCTTTGTGTTCATAATCCCTTGGGGTTTTAGTATTAATCCCTTGGGTTTATAATATTAAACCCTTGGGTTTATAATGCCAATCATGGTCAATTATGTTCAATCATAGCCAACTATGGTCAACCATGGTCACCCATGGTCGAATGTCACACTGTGACAAAAATTGTCTCCATATGAAAATCATGGACAATCATGGACATTCATGGTCAACCATGGTCAATCATGTTCAACCATGGCCAGTCATGGTCAACCATCGCCAAAGCTCACATTGTGACAAAGATTGTCTCGATATGAAAATCAACCATGGTCAACCATGGTCCAACATCGCATTGTGACAAAGATTGTCTCCATATGAAAATAAACCATGGTCAACCATGGTCCAACGTCACATTGTGATAAGGATTGTCTCAATATGAAAATCAACCATGGTCAACCATGTTTATTTTAGTGTTCATAATATTTATCTTAGGGTTTATATACCTTGGGTTTATAATATTAATCCCTTGGGTTAATTTCTTATTCTCTTTGGTTTATAATATCAATCCCTTGGGTTTATTATTTCCTTGGGTTTATAATATCAATCATGCTCAACCATGGTCAATCATAGGCAACCATGGTCAACCATAGTCGAATGTTGTGTTGTAACAAAGATTGTCTCAATATGGAAATCAACCAGGGTCAGCCATGGTCGAACGTTGCGTTCTGAAAAAGTTTTTCTCGATATGAAAATCAATCATGGCAAACCATGGTCCAACGTTGCATTATGACAAGGATTGTCTCAATATGGAAATCAACCATGGCCAACCATGTTTATTTTAGGGTTTATAATATTTATGTTAGGGTTTATATAGCTTGAGTTTATAATTTTTATCCCTTGGGTTTATAATATCTATCCCCTTGGCTTATTTATATAAGAGTTCATATTCCTAGGGTTTAGTATTATTCCCTTAGGTTTATAGTCCCTCGGGTTTTTAGTATTTATCCCTAGGGTTTATTATTCCCTTGGGTTTATAATATCAATTATGGTCAACCATGGTCAACCATTTTCTACCATGTTTTTATAAATTCAATAATTGTCAACCATGGCCCAACATCACAATGTGACAAATATTGTCTTAATATGAGAATCAACCATGGTAAACCATGGTGCATTGTCACATTGTGACAAGGATTTTTTCAATATGAAAATCAACCATGGTCAACCATGTTTTTTTAGTGTTTATAATATTTATATTAGGGTTTATATACCTTGGATTTATAATAGTAGTCCCTTGGGTTTAATATTATTCAACTATGGTCAACATGCTTTATAAAATCAATTGTGGTCAACCATAGTTAATCATGGTCCAACATTTCATTATGACAAATATTGTCTCAATATGAAAATCAATCATTGTCTCAACCATGGTCCAATGTCCAATTATGACAAAGATTGTCTCAATATGATACTCATGGTCAACCTTGGTCAACCATTATTTTAAATTCAAACATGGTCAACCTTGTTCAACCATGTTTTATAAAGCCAAACATGGCCATCGACAGTCAATCATGGTCAACCATGGTCGAACATCACATTGTGACAAAGATTGTCTTGATATGAAAATCAACCATGGTTAAGCATGGTTAACCATGGTCCAATGTCACACTGTGACAAGAATTGTCTCTATATGAAAATCAACCATGGTCAACCATGTTTATTTTAGTGTTTACAATATTTATCTCAAGGTTTATATACCTCGGGTTTATAATATTAGTCCCTTGGGTTCAATATTATTCCCTTGGGTTCATAATCCCTTGGGGTTTTAGTATTATTCCCTTGGGTTTATGATATCAATCCGTTGGGTTTATTATTCCCTTGGGTTTATGATATCAATCCGTTGGGTTTATTATTCCCTTGGGTTTATAATATCAATTGTGATAAACCATGGTCATTCATAGCCAACCATGTTCAACCATGGTTAAATTTCCCATTGTGACAAAGATTGTCCCAATATGAAAATCAACCATGGTTAAATGTCGCATTGTGACAAAGATTTTCCCAATATGAAAATCAACCATGGTTCAATGTCACATTGTGACAAAAATTGTCTTGATATGAAAGTCAATCATGGTCAACCATGGTTCAATGTCGCATTGTGAGAAGGATTGTTTCAATATGGAAATCAACCATGGTCAACCATGTTTATATTAGGGTTTATAATATTTATCTTAGGGTTTATATTTGTTGGGTTTATAATTTTTATCCCTTGGGTTTATTTTATTTTTTCCCAGGAAAAATCGTAATCTTCCATTAATTTGAAAAATTACATGTAGTGGATGCCATAGGCATATGCATAACTGTTGGTCGAAACCAGGTTCATAGTTGTCAAAAAATAATATATGTGCCGAAGCCATAACAATTAGAGTGCTATACATATTCACCACATAGGGTGTTCATAGAGATTAACATCATAAATATATACATATATAAAAAAACTGTGTTTTTATTCCCATAAAAAATTTGTGCCTGGTCCCTCCGATGATGAGATATGTCGATGTAAGGCCGGTGGTAGAATTGATATTGTTCTGTTCCATGTTGTTCTTGTATCATCCACAGTCCTCTGGGTTGTGTCGTGGCCTCCTTGGATAACTTGTCAGCAGCCTCGTTATATTCCCTGTAAATGTGTTGGCAGATGATAGAGTTAAATTGAGCCTTGAAAACCATAATCTCATCCATAATGTTTCTGAGGGAATGTGCATGACAGGTATTTATGTTGTTGAACCAGTTTATGATGATTTTGGAATCCCCAAAAATTTGTATGTTATTGCATGAGTGTGCAAGTGCAAAGTGCAATAAATGTCTGAGAGTAATCAGTTCTGCAAAATTGTTTGTACCCTCCCCCAAACCCATTTTGATTTGGTAATGGTGTTGATCAGATAGGTAAAGAAGAGAGCCTCCCCCACATCCATGAGATTGGGTTGCTCCATCGAAATATGCCCATGGGATAGTTCGATCTATAATTTCGGGGGCATGAGGATGTGTTGTAGTGGACTGTGTCTCTTCGGGGATTTCATGATATGCAGCTATAATTTTTGCAGTGATGAGTGGCCATCGTGCCAGAGATCCTTGGAAGATGATTTTGTTTCTAGTCAACTAGATCTTCCAGCATACGAGGAGGGGTATGCATCGAGTCTTGCTGTCCAAATGCACTCTATTCCAATTATTCCATGCCTCAGCGATCGACAGTCCATGCCAACTACCTTGTTTATTGAGGAGGTGTATTATTTGTTGCCACAACTGAACAGTGAGAGGGCAGGTTAAAAAAAGGTGTTCATTAGTCTTTGCTGCCTGTGTACAGAGGACACACCAATGCGGCCCAAATCATGATCTGCGCATGAGGTTTTCTCTGGTTGGAGTCTTGTTGCGAAGCACATTCCACATGAAAAGTCTGGCTCGAGGGGGGACTTTCAGTTTCCAGATTTTTGACCACCATTCAAGAAGAGTAGGTGGTTGACGTTCCATTATCAGGTTTGGATATCTTGCTTTGGGAGTGTATTTCCCATTCTCAGTCGGGGTCTAGATGAGTTCATCAGATCCCTCTATAATGTGAACATGTGCTTCATTGAGGGCATATATATAACCCTCCCAAATTTGGTGCCATTATTCGGGAATGCCCAAGTGTCGTGCAGAGAACCATACTTGTTCAAATATGGAGTTGTTCTCCCTGTCTATGATCTGTTCGATCATTTTAATCTGCCTCTGGTTTAGGAATAATATAAGATCTCGAGGGGAGATGATGCATATTGCCTCCACCGGACCATGGATCCATACCTATGCATGCCATGTTTCGTTCTTTGATTTTCCAAGCAAGTCCCTCTCGAATGCTGGGCATAGTATGGAGGATGGATTTCCAAATGATTGATATCCCAGTTCGGGGCCAGGTTGCATTACGAATCTAGTCCATGAGATGTTGAGGTCAGATATATTTGTGATAAGTGACGTTAGTCCAGAGGTTTTGTGTAGTGAGTAAGGACCATCCCATTTTAGCTGCTAGAGCATGTGCAAATGCAGGGAGGTCTTTTAATCCCCATCCTCCCCATTTTTTTGGTAGAGCGATTTGATTCCATCCCACCCATGCTGATCTGAATTTGAAACTACTTGAAATTTGTTTGCAAGGTATTCAATTCAGAATTAAACATGTTTAAAAGATTTCCACGTCTTGCAGAAAGAAAACACATGAAATTTTCAGCTGTTCATGACCCATTTAAGCATAGCAGAGTTATTTCCTTTTACTGTTTAACACATTAAAACGAATTTGATCTGCAAAATAAATCAACCACAAATGCAAAAGAAGTTGATAAAGCAGTTCACCTCCTCCAGGGCTACGTCTGCTGGGTCCAAAGCTCCCAACCGGGCTTGTCCTTGTTTTTATTAAATGCTCAAATTGAAAATACAGCTGAATAGAAGCATATACAAGATAAATAGATGGTAAAAATGGATTCATAACACTTGAATCCTTCAGGATTGACTATTGGATCACCTCCAATGGATACCTGCAACCCTATACAGTCTTCACAAAACTGGGCCCTAGTGGCTCTTAGAACTTTCACGGCTCCAAAACCTCTGCAAATGACCTCAGATCACTATAATACCTGCACCAATGGCTTCAGAAGGTCGAAAATACCCAAAATAAAAAAAAAATTCGTCCAAAACCGACTTTCCTAGCCAAAGTTATGGCTATTTAAAGTTTCTTCAGTTTGCCCCTAGAAAAACTCCAGCTAACTTTAGTTAACTCCAGTTAGGTCCGCCAATTATGGCGGGTCTGCCAAATTTGGCGCTCCTGCCAAAATTCCGCCAACTTAACTGCAGTTACATTTAATGTTTGGGTGGTTGCCTCGGATTTCGTGGAGGCGGAATATTCCTTTTTTTTTTTTTTTTTTTTGAAAAATTAAAATTTCTAATGTTATGGACAAATTCTTCTTTTTGCCATAACTTCCTCATACGGCGACCGTTTTTCGAACCGTTTGCAGCGCCGGAATCGGGAAGACGAGAACTTTCCATTCATTCAACTTTGAACCAGTTCTAAGCACTTTAAATTTTGAGCATTTTACGACACTTAGGACATGAGCACCTGATCACGCCTCCCCATTGGGAAGCTTTTGGACCCCAAAAGCCTTCAACTACCTGTTAAAGAGGTGAGGGTACAACTCCCTCACTCTGTTCACCTCCATCCACTTTGCCTTGTTCGGTTTGCTGCCTTTGAAACCAACCTGAACATAATCTACACTGCCCCTCCTTGAAGTGCGTGTCCTTCTGTCAAGGATTGTATCTTCTTTCAACTCATCTAAGAATTCTGGCGAGAAATCTTCTATAGATGGCAGCTGAACAGCATTTTCATGATCAACAATCAAAGGAGGTTCATACAAACGTAAGTTCTCCACATTGACAACAGAATACATTTGCATGTAGGAAGGCAAATCTATTTGAAAAGCATTATTGCCAACCTTCTTGAGGATTTTGAATGGACCATAACGAATAGGCTTCAACTTTTTACCTTCTCCTTGCATCCTTTCCTTACTAATGTACAGCCATACCTCATCTCCTTCTTGAAACTTGTGATCGACTCTATGTTTGTCGTGTCTTTCCTTGTACTTGCCTTGACTCTTCTCAAGCTGTTCTTGAATTTGCTGATGTATTTGCTGAATTTTTTCAATGAATGAACGAGCTTTGTCAATATCACTATGTCCCTCAATGGCGACATCTTTCTCAAGAATGAAATCAAGAGGTGATTTTGGCAAGTAACCAAAACAAGCTTCAAACGGTGAGGTGTTTGTGAAAAAGTGCTTGGCACGATTGTAAGCATGCTGTATGTAGTGCAAATGTTCATCCCAAAGCTTGGGATGCTTGCTGCAATAACCTCTCAAGAGGTGCACAATGGTTCTGTTCACAACTTCGGTTTGTCCATCTGTTTGCGGATGGAAAGCAATACTTTTCTTCAACCTTGTGTCCATCATCTCCCATAGGTTGGACCAAAAATTCCCCACAAATCTGGAATCCCTGTCACTAATAATGGAAGTAGGCAAACCAAAGTGAATCCATACATGATGAAAAAATAATTCAGCAGTTATAGTTTTCTTACAAGGCATAAGTATACACATTTTGCTGAAACGATCAACTACTACATATAAATAATCATGCTGCTTTCGAGATTTTGGCAAACCTCCTACAAAATCCATAGAGATGCTCTCCCATGGTCTAGAAGGTACTGACAAAGGAGTATACAAACCAAGCTTCCTGTTGCTAGGCTTGCTTGTAGCACATAATGAACAACCTCTTATGAACCTTGAAACAGAATCTACCATGCAAGGCCAATAGCAATACCTCTGTAGATGTGCAACTGTTTTGCTCACACCAAAATGGCCAACAATAAGAGAAGAATGAGCTTCTCTTATGACATTTATCCTCTCCCCCTGTGGTATACACAACTTGCCCAAATGAAACAGCAAATTGTTATGCATGTGATAGTCATTTTCCTCTACATGATTTCCTTTACTCAAGTTAGCATACACATCTTTAAAGTCATCATCAGATGCATATTGTTCTATGTAACTATCATGTACAATGGAATCATTCTTAAGTAAAGTAACAACACCAATAATAGGCCTTGAAAGCATATCATCGACCTTATTCAAAGTACCTTTCTTGTACCTTATTACCAAATGGAACTGTTGCAAGAAGCCCATCCATCTGAAATGTCGTGACTGTTGTAACTTGCTTTGTGATTGCAAGTACTGTAAGGGTTGATGGTCGGTATGTATAACAGTTTCTTTGCCCATCAAATAGTGTTTCCACTTTTTGACGCTTTGTACCAACGCATACAACTCCTTATCATATGTAGGATAATTTACAACATCACCATTAAAAGTTTCAAAATGAAAAGCAATAGGCTTACCATGCTGTAGAAGAACTGCACCCATAGCATAATCACTAGCATCAGTTTGTATCTCAAATGGCTGTCTCAAATCCGGTAATGCAAGGACTGGAGCTGAACTAATCTTCTCTTTCAAAGATTCGAAAGCTTTTTGCTGCTTGCCTCCCCATTGGAAAGCATGCTTCACACTTGTCACTGCATGCATAGGAGCTGCTATAGAAGAGAAGTTAGAGATAAACTTCCTCCAATATTGAGCTGCACCCAAAAAACTTCTTACCTCTGTTATGGATTTGGGAGTAGGCCACTTCACAATAGCCTCAATCTTAGCAGGATCAATTCTCAAAGCACCTCCTCCTACTATGTGTCCCAAATAAACCAAAGAAGTCTTTCCAAATTCACACTTTGACATTTTAAGAAATAACTGATTCTTCTTCAAAACATCAAGTACTTTTCTAACATGCATGACATGATCTTCTCTAGACTTGCTGAAAATTAAGATGTCATCTAAGTAGACAATAACGAAATCATCAAGAAAAGGACGCAAGACATCATCCATTACCCGCATGAAAGTTGCAGGTGCATTGCACAAACCAAACGGCATCATAAGCCACTCAAAGAGTCCTTGTTTGGTTTTAAAGGCTGTCTTCCAAATGTCACTTTCTTCAATTCTTACTTGATGATATCCACTGCGCAAGTCTAGCTTAGTGAAATATCGAGCATCTTTCAGCTAATCTAGCAAATCATCCATCCTTGGGAGTGGGTAACGATTCTTTACCGTTATCTTGTTCAAGGCCCTGAAATCAACACACATACGCCAAGTGCCATCTTTCTTTGGAATCAATACAATCGGTGACCCACATGACGAAGTACTTGGCCTTATGAAACCCTTGTCCAACAAGTCCTTGATTTGCTTCTTTATTTCAGCATTCTCCATAATAGACATGCGGTACATGGTGTTGAAGAGAGATTCCATACAGGCTGGAAGAGTATTTTTAATTAATGGAAAAACCTGTGAGCAATTTTTGAAACCGACGTTTCGGACTAGCTAGGTGAGTCCATCATCAGGGTAATGAGATCTGTATTTTGAGAAGAGAGAGACAATAAATGAGAACCTATTAATAGAAGGATGGAGAGGTCGGCTTGATTTTCCTCAATTTATTAATAACTGGATAAAAATAATTTTAATTTTTGTTTTAAATTATATTTTAATTCATTTTTTTTTTTTTTTTTTAAACTATATTAAAAATACAATTAAATTACCTAAATTAATTTAACCTACATTAAAAATAAAATTAATTTAAACTAAATTTAAAATAAAATCAATTTAATTAATTAATTAATTAATTAAATTAAATTTTAAATTTAGTTTAAATTTTAATTAATTAATTAGTTGAATTTAGTTATTAATCTATGCATTTATATATATATCTATATATATATATATATATATATATATATATATATATATATATATATATATATATATATATATCTATATATATATATAAATTTATATATATATGTATATATATTTTAATTTATTTAATTAATGAGCTGTAAATGGTGTCCTAAGGATGAATTTGAGGAAATTAGAGTTACTTTAATTTGTTCAGCAAGGGTTTCCAGGTATTACTTAGTTTAAGGTCATCATCCCTAGGTACATGCCTATGTTTGGAAGAGGACAATCTGGATGCAAATGGATTTCATGCTGAATCTCCCTCTTAGGAGGCAAACCTGTTGGCTCCTGAAACATCTCATGATATGCATCAACTACATCATACAGATCTGATTTAAGTTTTGGATCACAATTGTCAAATGACTCATGATTCACATCAACCTTGGGCTTAATCATAAGAAGAACAAAATTCTTACTTAAATTGACTAGCCTTTTTACCTGTCCTGCATTCACCATCGCTATATTTGTCTTCTTGCGATGAGCTCTAACAATGAATTCCTTGCCATCTTTGAAAAGATGATATTTGTTTTCATGGTGATGAAAGATAGCTTTCCTGTCAAACAAGTAAGGACTTCCCAAAACAATTCCTGCTATATCAAAAGGTACCACATCAAGTTCAACTGTGTCAATAAAATGTGCAGTAATTGCAAATCGCAATGTGCACTTTCTTGAAACTTGTAAATTTGCATCCTTGCAAATCCATCCATGTGGATATGGCTTCGGATGTGGAACGGTCTCAAGTTTAAGCTGCTTGACCAAGTCCTCTAATATAAGGTTTGCTTGTGACCCACTATCAAAAAGTGTGTCAATTTTAGTATGTTTTGAAATCACCCTCACATGAAACAGTTCAATTCTTTCTTCCTCATTAGGAGCTTGTACATGGTAGTTTGAGGTACTAGTGCTGGCTTGAGTTTCAATTTCTTTTTCCTTCAAGTTTTTCAAACCCATGGCTGTAATTTTGGTTTCATCACCTGAATCTTCCCCTAAATCTTGTGGTGTAGATGTAGTAGCAGCAGTTTTCTGTTCCCCTTTGGATTTGTTAAATTGAGGTCTTTTTTCAGGATATAATTTCCAACAGTTTTTCTCCTCATGACCTGGTTTAGAACAATGTTTACAGATCACTTTCTCACTCTCCTATTTGACAGATGCATTCTTTTTGCCCTTTCCCTTGGAGGTTTTCTCTTTGTTTTTCCCCTTGGGGGGGTTGTTTCTACCCTCTTCAAATGTGTTTTTTCCCCTTGCCTCTAAATGGGTAGCTTGGACACAAACCTCGTCCAGGCTAGTAGGGTTAAACATCAAGATGGTGTGTCTAAGGTAGCTATGCAAGCCACCGATGTATTTCAGCAAGGTTTCTTGGGTCTGTAAATCTACCCCTAACAAGAGAGCTCTTCTCCTGAATTCTTTGGTGTAGTCTTGGACACTCTGACCCTTAAGTTGTCTGAAATTTTGCCAATTCATAATGGCTTTCTGCATGTGAGCAAGAGGATAAAACTGTTTTCTAATGGCTAACAAAAATTCAGGCCATGTTAAGGTAACCTTACCAAATTTCTTGATCTCCTCTTTAGTCTTGGCCTCCCACCAGACCAATGCTACTCCATCCATTCTCAAAGAAGCCAACTGAATCTTTGTGGCATCATCATGCATATTTTGGATCCTCAAGTAAACTTCCAACTGCCTAATCCAGTTGTCAAGCTTTTCTACATTCACTTCACCATTAAACATAGGTAATTCGAATTTTACATCAAGCTTCAAAAAAGGACTTTTTCCAGAGGATCTATGCTTATGAATAGAAGAAGACGAAGATGAAGAGGAAGAAGGTGAAGATGGGGGTGGTGAATCACCATTTCCTCCATGTCCTTTCTTGGAATGATCATCATCCTTCTTACCTCCTGAAGAGCCCTCTCCTTCATGTGGATGTTTGGACCCTTCTCCAGCCAATATCTCATTTCTTTCTTGGTACAATATCCTCACCATTTTAGTGAGGTCCAAGAAAGCCTTTCTGAAGACTCTTTCTTCTTCTCTTGGATCTGTCTCTATAGGAATTTCTCCTTCATGTTCAGACATCCTTGAAGCTTCTGCTGAGACTCTTGAGGGTGAAATTGAAGGTGGAGGTGATGGCTCTCTGGCCTTCCTTGACTGAGGATTCTCTCGTTCTCTAGTCAACTGCCCTTCCCCTCTTTTGAGTTTCAACCTGGTAAGCATCAATACTTTGCAAGACAGTTAGAAGATCTTTGCACAAAACCCTGAGCTCTGATACCAACTTGATCTGAATTTGAAACTACTTGAAATTTGTTTGCAAGGTATTCAATTCAGAATTAAACATGTTTAAAAGATTTCCACGTCTTGCAGAAAGAAAACACATGAAATTTTCAGCTGTTCATGACCCATTTAAGCATAGCAGAGTTATTTCCTTTTACTGTTTAACACATTAAAACGAATTTGATCTGCAAAATAAATCAACCACAAATGCAAAAGAAGTTGATAAAGCAGTTCACCTCCTCCAGGGCTACGTCTGCTGGGTCCAAAGCTCCCAACCGGGCTTGTCCTTGTTTTTATTAAATGCTCAAATTGAAAATACAGCTGAATAGAAGCATCTACAAGATAAATAGATGGTAAAAATGGATTCATAACACTTGAATCCTTCAGGATTGACTATTGGATCACCTCCAATGGATACCTGCAACCCTATACAGTCTTCACAAAACTGGGCCCTAGTGGCTCCTAGAACTTTCACGGCTCCAAAACCTCTGTAAATGACCTCAGATCACTATTTGACCTGCACCAATGGCTTCAGAAGGTCGAAAATACCCAAAATAAAAAAAAAATTCGTCCAAAACCGACTTTCCTAGCCAAAGTTATGGCTATTTAAAGTTTCTTCAGTTTGCCCCTAGAAAAACTCCAGCTAACTTTAGTTAACTCCAGTTAGGTCCGCCAATTATGGCGGGTCTGCCAAATTTGGCGCTCCTGCCAAAATTCCGCCAACTTAACTGCAGTTACATTTAATGTTTGGGTGGTTGCCTCGGATTTCGTGCAGGAGGAATATTCCTTTTTTTTTTTTTTTTGAAAAATTAAAATTTCTAATGTTATGGACAAATTCTTCTTTTTGCCATAACTTCCTCATACGGTGACCGTTTTTCGAACCGTTTGCGGCGCCGGAATCGGGAATACGAGAAATTTCCATTCATTCAACTTTGAACTAGTTCTAAGCACTTGAAATTTTGAGCATTTTACGACACTTAGGACATGAGCACCTGATCACATGCATAGGGCTTGCCCTCTTTGTATCCATTCCAAAGGAATCTACAACAGAGATTTTGAATGCGAGCAAGTATTCCTCTAGGGATTCAAGCCAAAGTCATCCAGTGTACAAGGGTGGCTTCCAAAAAATTTTTTATGAGCACAAGCCGACCTGCTCTTGAAAGGAAACGATGGTTCCAATTTTTTAGCCTCTTCTCAATCTTAGTAACGAGCCAAATCCAATCTGCAATATGATAGCTGTGGGGTTTAAGCCTGATGCCCAGGTACTTTAGATCATCCTCCAAGAGATGATGTTGGGAGGGAAAGATATGGGATGCAGATCTGGCTTCCAGGGGTGATGTGTAGGAGAGTGTGATGGTGGACTTTATATGGTTTGCTTCCATGCTAGTGGCTTTTGCAAAGAGTTTAAGGATGTCATGGAAGGTAGATGAGTCCCTTTGGCTTCCATCGAGGAAGATGAGAACATCATCAAAAAAAAGTAGATGGGTAAGGTGGCATAGGTCATTCAATTGTATCCCATGTAATTGGCCATCCCTTTTGGCAGATGTGAGGAGCTTGCTAAGGGCCTCCATAACAATGAGAAAGAGAAGAGGGGAAAGTGGGCATCCTTGCCGAAGGCCTCTCTCAACATGAAAGAAATGCGAAGCAAATCCGTTTATGAGAACACTAAAGGTGGCTGAGTTTATGCAGCACATGATCCAGTTGATGAAAGGAGGGGGGAACCCAAGGTGAGTGAGGATCATTTTTGATGTAGAGCCAACTGACCTTGTCAAAAGCTTTGGCTAGATCAATTTTGGGAGTGGATCCTTTGATCTTTTTGTGATTGATAGAGTGTAGGGATTCTTGTGCAGTGCCGATAGCTTCATGAATTTGTCTGTTATGAAGAAAGGCAAATTGTTCAGAGGAGATATGTCTGGACGAGATAGGGTGGAGCCGGTTCGCTATGATCTTGGTTGTGATTTTATACAAGAAGTTGCAAATAGAGACAGGTCGAAAGTCATTGAAATATTGTTGAAAATAGAACAAGAAATGATAAAAATAGAATCCAGAATATTCCAATTTTAGTTTGTCCTTGAATTAAAATTCGAATTTAGTCTCACCAGCAGCTTGAAAAATAATTAATTAATTCATCTTGAGTTAATTAGTTGGATAAATTCAAGTTAGAAGTCTTTCTGAAGTCATGCAACAGTTATCCCTTAAATTAAGGAGATTATCCATTAATTAAGGAGATAAGATTGAGTTATATTTGAGTTGTAATTAGTTAACTTAGTTTACTGAGTTAAGTCCAGTTAAATTAGTTCCAAATTGTTTGAGGAACTAATTGTGAGTTCAGTCAGTTAATGCATGCATGCATGCATGCAACTAGTGTACTCCAGATAACTGAAGATTCTCTCATCAGTAACTCATGCATGTCTATTCTGAGAAAGACCCAGTTGAGATTAAAGACAAGGATAGTGTACTATCAGTTGCATGTTTAATCTTATAAAGGAAACTCATGCATGCAGAAGGAATAAGGTTCCTTGAGGATTGCGCAGTTTACAAGGTGTAAGATCAGTGTGAGAGATCAATGTTACACTTGGTAACAGGAGGATCACCTAGGAGAAACTGCGCAAGGAAATAGGAGCTTGGAGGGCAGAGGAAAAGGCTTGTGAAAAGCTTTGATTACCTGTGAGCATCCAGGAGGATTGTACTGAGAGCTAGCTAGCTGTGAGAGCTAAGGCTTTGTATAATTCTGATGTATTTCCATCATGTATGATAATACATATAGTGGGGTTTTTAGATGAGGCTTTCCCCCGATTGTTTTCTGTGTTTCATGTATATTGATTCTTTTTCTTATGGTTATATGTGTTCAGCTCTGATTCAACTCGATCTTTAAGCTTCCGCAAGTTTGATAGTAGAAGTAGATTATATTATTTTTCTTTGGTATATTGCATTATCAAGTTAATCTACAGTTAGATTTTCTACATAAATCTCAGAGGTAGATTTGTAGATAATTTGTAGGAAATTCTACATGGTATCAGAGCCTATTTTATCAGAGCTGAGTTTATCGGAGCTGTGAACAGTATACAGCGAAGAGAATTCAAAGTTTGAAGTTTGGGGTTACAGGTGCCAATCGAATTCTTATCATACTTCAAGGTTGGCCAATGGCGTTCTATGGCTTGAGACTCAAGTATGCCTTGGAAGGTAGCTCAAATTACATAGCATGGAAAGATCGCATGGAGGCTGTATTAGAAGACAACGGCTTGAAGGATTTCATTGATCAAGAAATCCCAAAGCCAGGTTCAACTAATGCATAAGAGTTGGCTGAGTGGAAGAGGTGTGTGGGGAGGGCGAGACAGATCATCCTTGAGGGAGTTCGAGACCATATTGTCTCGAGTCTCCATAAGAAGGATACTCCATATTCAATGTGGAAGACATTGAAGGACCTCTACCAGAATAGTAGTGACCAAAGGAAATTGGCGCTCAAGTATAAGCTTCAAAGAATCAAGATAGAGAATAACGATACTATTTACACATATCTGAACAAGCTCACCACTTGCAGAGATGAGCTTGGTAGTGTGAGAATAACTACTGCCGATGATGATATGGTGAGCCTCGCTCTCCTTGGCCTTCCAAAGAGCTGGAATAACTACTAGGAATCTATGAATGAAAGGGAGAAACTGCCGGATTGGGAACAACTGTGGTCAGATCTCATGCAGGAGGAGATCAGGAGGATCACAGGAGATGGTTCTTCATCCAAGGATGATGATGAAGAAAATCTGGCCTTAGCAAGTAAGGTAAGGAAAGGGAAGGGGAAGGATTCCCATTCCAAATCAAATTCTTCTTATGGAGGGAAGAAGGTTGACAAGTCTAAAGTGAGATGCTTTAATTGTCATGAGATGGGTCATTATGTGACTAATTGCCCATCGAAGAAGTCTAAGAAGGGATCCTCGAAAGGATCAGAAGGTGAGACTTGACAAATGTGAAGTATGTGCTTGGACTGAAGTAGAATTTGGTATCGATTGCGATGTTGGAGGACAAAGGCTATGATGTTGTTTTTAGTAAGGGAAAGGTTTTCCTTAGACACATCACCACGAGATAGGTGAAACAGATTGGTTCATGAGTCAAGAACCTGTATGCTCTTGAGGATCAAGATGCATGCAAAACCTTGAGGAGCAAGGAAAATGTTAGAGACTTGGTGGTTGAGAGGGAGAGTAAATTACCTCTCAACATGCAGACCCAGAAGAAGTCTCAGACAATTGTGGAGGAGCCACAATTGGAGATGCTGAGAGGAGACCGAGTGGAGGCATCCACTCATGTCGAGACCTCCAGTAGGGGGAAATTTCAATCCAAGTGGGCAGAGGGATAACATGCAGCCATACCTCCAGGTGTGAGGTGGGGTGATGTGAAGTGATAGCCTCAAAAAGGCTAAAATCGGGCAGGGTCCATTGAAAGGTTTTATCTCATGGATTGTACCTTGCTACGAGAGCCCAAAGAACAGAGTAGCGGGAGGAATTAGTGGGATTGATGTAGTCAGAGATCAAAGTGACAGAGGCTAGAGTAGTCAGATACTGAAGAGCGCAAAGAAGGATTGACAACAGTGCAGAAAGGCTGAGTCAGCAGAAGCGCAGAGTTTTCAGTCAACAGAGGCAATAACAGTCAGAGACTTTGATGATATATGCATCATACTGATTCAGGTTGGATGTTTTTTTGTTTCTGGAGTTGCTGGAGCAACAACACTAGAGAGATGTGTTGCATGCATAACATTCCAAAGGTTCACGATCGAGATCAAGTTGAATTCCTTTCTTGTTGAGACGGAGTGTTGAAAATAGCAACAATAAATCATAAAACCAGAATCCAGAATATTCCAATTTTAATTGTCCTTGAATTAAAATTCGAATTTAGTCTCACCAACTGCTTGAAAAATAATTAATTAATTCATCTTGAGTTAATTAGTTGGAGAAATTCAAGTTAGAAGTCTTTCTGAAGTCATGCAATAGTTATCCCTTAAATTAAGGAGATTATCCCTTAATTAAGGAGATATGATTGAGTTATAATTGAGTTGTAATTAGTTAACTCAGTTTACTGAGTTAAGTCCAGTTAAATTAGTTCCAAACTGTTTGAGGAACAAATTGTGAGTTCAGTCAGTTAATGCATGCATGCATCCAACTAGTGTACTCTAGATAACTGAAGATTCTCTCATCAGTAACTCATACATGTCTATTATGAGAAAGACCTAGTTGAGATTAAAGATAGGGACAATGTACTATCAGTTTCATGTTTTCTCCTATAAAGGACACTCATTCATGCAAAAGGAATAAGGTTCCTTGAGGATTGTGCAATTTTACAGGGTGTAAGATCAGTGTTACACTTGGTAACATGAGGATCACCTAGGAGAAATTGCACAAGGAAATGGGAGCTTGGATGGCAGAGGAGAAGGCTTGTGAGAAGCTTTGGTTGCCTGTGAGCATCCAGGAGGATTGTACTAAGAGCTGGCTAGCTGTGAGAGCTAAGGCTTTGTAAAATTCTAATGTATTTCCACCTTGTATGATAATACAGATAGTGGGGTTTTTAGCTGAGGCTTTCCCCTAAGTATTTTCTGTGTTTCATGTGTATTGATTCTTCTTCTTATGGTTATATGTGTTCAGCTCTGATTCAACTCAATCTTTAAGCTTCTGCAAGTTTGATAGTAGAAGTAGATTATAATATTTTTCTTTGGTATATTGCATTATCAAGTTAATCTACAGTCATATTTTCTACATAGATCTCAGAGGTAGATTTGTAGAGAATTTGCAGGAAATTCTACAAAGATTAAGGGGAGTCGGATTTGGGGATTAACGCAATGAAAGTAGTTTTGATGGCATCATACATATGCCCTGTTGTTCTGCATTCTTCCACCATGTTAAGTAGGTCAGGGCCAATGAGTTCATAGAAAGCTGGGAAGAATTCAATGGGCCATCCATCTAGTCCTGGGATCTTGTCTTTCTTGAACCATTTTAGCGTTCCTTCAAGTTCCCCTTGTGTGACTGGGGAATTAAGTTCCTCATATGAGTCCTCATTAATGAAACTGGGGAAGTGTCGAGCTGTTTGGACAATTTCAGTAATGGATGCCTCTCAGGGAGCACTAAAGAGATTTCTGAAGTGTGTATTCCCCAACTGCGAGAGTTGACTGAAAGTTGATGCATTACTTCCATCTTCCTGAGGCATATGCCAGATAGTATTGGAGATTTTCCTTCCTTTTGTGTAGTTTTGGAAGAACTTTGTGTTTTCATCCCCTGCTTGCAACCAGATTGCTCGGCTTCGGAGTCGCCAGGTTTCTTCCCTCTCCTTTAGGATTTTGTTCTTCTAGTTTTCTAATGCAATGAGTTGATCCTTGGCTTCAACAGATGTAAACCCTCTGTTCTGCTCATCCTGAAGTGTAGCCAGAGATTGCTCCACTGTAGTGAGGGTATTATCATCTCTCTTGGTTTTTTCCTTGGCCCATTTAATGGAGAGTTTTTTTAGCATTGTGAGGTTCCAGCAGAAACCTTCAGCCCAAGTTCTGCTTCTAGATGGGGGATGAAGTCGCCAGAATTCATTTATCATTTGGTTGTAGGATGGGTCATTTAACCAGGTGGAGTTGAATTTGTAGGGTGCCCCCGGTTTTTTTTGTGGACTTGAGATCTCCATGAATAAGGGAGAGTGATCCAATATTCCACCATATCCCACCCATTGTCTATAGAGGGATAGATTTTGAATCAGAGTGTCTTTTATCAGGAATCTATCCAGCCTTCTAGCTAATGCAGCTTCTCCTATACGCCGATTTCTCCAAGTAGGAAGGGGCTTGTTCATGGCAATGTCTGTAAGATGGTGTTGTTCCAACATCATCTCCATAGATTTAGTGAGCCTGTCAACTTGTGCATTGGTTCCCTAGGATTCTCCATATCTAATGGAGAAGTTGAGGTCGCCCCCAATGATGAGGTTTTTCGAGGACATGATTGATAAGTTGAGTAATCGATTCCAGTAAGCCTCTCTGTGGTGGCATGGTCCATAAACATTGATAATACGGAGGTCCACTCCCAGTTTAGAAGAGAAGATATCCATGCCAATAAATTCATCCCCACCCCAAGCGGTCCTCAAGTTTGTGGTGCGAGGATTATATCCTAATTCCAATCTTCCTAATCACCCAATAACATCCAGGGATTGAAAAATCTAGCTAGGCTTAAGGGAGCCGAGAGTGCGGGAGATGAGGTTAGCTTCTCCCAAGGTTTCTTGTAGGAATATAATGTATAAGGATTCAGAATCAAAAATTCTTCCGAGGGCTAGTTTTTTGGGTGAGCTAGCCATGCCCCTACAGTTTAAGGATAGGCACTTCATGGGGGTAGCTGTGTAAGGGTGTTCAGTGCCCTAAGTACCTTGTCGAGTGAGGCTTGTCTGCCTGAGGCGACTTCCACCCCCGCTATTAGGATAGCTTTAGATAGATGTGATTTCCGGCCATGGATGGGTTTATGGTTCGAAGGGGAGGGTAATAAGCCCAATCCAGATCTGCCATCCTGTGGGGTGACAAGGTGGGATCTAAGGTTAAAAGGATGGGGGGAAACGGGGGGGAGATATGGGGATCATGAGGGGCCACGAGGGGGATCGAGAGGGAAAGATGGGGGGGTAGTGGAGAAAGTCAGTGAATGAGGTGTAAGGGGACAGGGAATGGAGGTAAGAGTGTCACCCAGAGATGCAGCATGCACATGCGATGCAGAGGATGCAAGTGAGGAAATAAAAGTAGAGATCGAGAAAGAAGGAGTACCCGAGGTACGAGTAGCCTTTGCAGCAGCCTGTGATCTGGTCATCGACGGGGAAGGTGGCTGCATTCCGCTATGAGTGTCCATAGGAGTGGAGTATGTCATACCGATAGTTGTCGCAATAGCTGTTCGAGATGGTCCCGAGATGGGGGCATTGTGTGTCCCTGTAGCATCCTCAAATATCACAGAGGGTTCCTTGTCCTTTCGCACTAGAGGGAATTCCTTTTAAAGATGCCCAACTTTGTGGCATCTTTGGCATCTGAAGAGGACTCCTTCGTAATCTAGGATTTGTATTATGGTAAAATGCCTCCATTTCAGAGTGATTTTTTTCCAGACCTTCCCTAGTGTCCAGGTGCACCAGAATGCGGGCTCAAGTTCTGTTCCTAGATTGTATGTAGGTCTTGTCGTAGTCCAAATAGGTACCCAAGGTATTCCCGATTCAGACAAAGACATCCTCAGACTAGTATTGTAATGGGAGCCCCGGTAATCTCACCCATAGTGGTCCAGCCCCGATCTGCTCACGTTCAGGGTCGAAGAGCGGACTCCATCGCTTTAGTAATACCGGGCCATTTCAATGTGCCAGTAACGGGATAATGCCAGAGTGGTATATTCTTCCAGAGAGAAATGCAGTGCAAACCAGCCTCGGGGGAGAATTTGTACCTCAGGGAGGTCTTTGAAGGTGTTTCCCCAGATTTCCTTTACCCAGCGGTTGAGTCGCTCAGCAGTGTAGGCTCAGCCTCTGACCCTTCCTCCTAGGACCTTCCCGGTCATGTTAATCACCTCTCCCATGGTGAGGCCTTCACCGAACTTGAGGGTGAAATCCTTATGGGAAGCCCTCACACACTTTGTTTTCCTTTTTCCTGATCTGGGTGCAGTGGGGTGGTCCAAAAGAGGGTCAGCAGTACCCTGTGGCTCGTGCTGTGGTCCCTGTACAGAGAGGCAGAATTTGACGATCAGGGTTTTGAAACATCCAGAAGGCAGGCTTGTGTCTGCTACCTCTGCAGCGTTGGATGGAGTATTAGGTGGGGGGTGCTGCTTTGGAGCTCCTGGAGGGGCAGGTTCTGATGTGGAGGGAAAGTGAGGTGCATAGAGGAATTCACTGGGAGGAGAGGGTTCGAAGGGCGGTGAGGAGGGCGAGCAATCAACAAGGAGGTGAAGGGTCGCCAGAGAGAGTGGTCAACAGTCCAGTTTTGGTGAGGCGATGGAGAGACAGTGAAAATGTAGGCTAGAGGCGGAGGTTCCAGGTAAGGTAACCACAGGAGGAGAGCTGTTGCGGAATGAGGTGACTAGGTTACGGGGGACGGTTAGGGCCGGCATAGGGTTAGGTCGCCTGAAGATTTGCTGGTTAGGGTTAGGGTCAGCTGTGTAGTCGACTTCGTCAAGATCCATGGTATCCATGCTGCAGTGGGATCAGGGCAGCCATAACCGTTGGGGGGGGAGCAGCAGTCAAAGTGCAAGGGCAACAACTAGCAGGTGGTGACAGCATACCCTAGGAAAAGTCGTCAATGGTGAAAAATAGGAGGTAAGAAGCAGTTACCGTGGCTGCTAATGGTGTTTATGGTCTCCGTTATCTCCATTGTTGCGAGCACCATAAACCCGCTCCGTCCGTGCACTGTTAGGTTATCACCATGGTATGTTGCAGAGTGCCTCCTCTACTCCCCAAGTGCACAACCTTATCATGCTTCTATGTTATATTCCCCTTGGGTTTATTGTTCCCTTGGGTTTATAATATCAATCCCTTGGGTTTATTAATCTAAGCATTCATACTCCTAGTGTTTAATGTTATTCCCTTAGGTTTACAATACCTTGGGTTGTTAGTATTAATCCCTAGGATTTATTTAACTTTGGTTTTATAATATTAATCATGGTCAACCATGGTCGAATGTCGCAATGTGACAAAGATTGTCTCAATATGAAAATCAATCATTCTCTCAACCATGGTTGAAGGTCGCATTATGACAAAGATTGTCTCAATATGATAATGGTGGTCAACCATGGTCAATCATGGTTAAAATTGGTCAACCTTGGTCAACCATGTTTTATAAAATCAAACATGGTCATCCATGGCTAATTTTGGTCAACCATGGTCGAATGTCACGTTGTGACAAAGATTGTCTTAATATGAAAATCAACCATGGTTAAGCATGGTCAAGCACGGTCCAATGTCACATTCTGACAAGGATTGTTTCAATATGAAAATCAACCATGGTGGACCATGTTTATTTTAGTTTTTATAATATTTATCTTCGGGTTTATATACCTTGGGTTTATAATATTAGTCCCTTGGGTTCATAATCCATTGGGGTTTTAGCATTAATCCCTTGGGTTTATTGTTCCATTAGGTTTATAATATCAATCATAGACAACCATTTTCAACCATGGTCAAATGTCCTATTGTAACAAAGGTTGTCTCAATACAAAAATCAACCATGGTCAACCATGGTCCAATGTCACATTATGACAAATATTATCTCGATATGAAAAAAATCATGGTTAAGCATGGCCAACCATGGGTCAACGCCACATTGTGACAAGTATTGTCTCAATATGGAAATTAATCATGGTCAACCATGCTTATTTTAGGGTTTATATACCTTGGGTTTATAATTTTTATCCCTTGGGTTTATTAATCTAAGGGTTCATATTCCTAGGGTTTAATATTATGCCCTTAGTTTAATGGTTAGCCATGGTTGAAGATCGCATTGTAACAAAGATTGTCTCAATATGAAAATCAATCATTGTCTCAACTGTGATCCAATGTCGCATTATGACAAAGATTGTCTCAAAATGATAATCATGGTCAATCATGGTCAACCATGTTTTATTAAATCAAACATGGTCAATCATGGTCAACCTTGGTCAACCATGTTTTATTAAATCAAATATGGTCATCCATGGTCAATCATGGTCAACCATGGTCGAACGTCACATTATGACAAAAATTGTCTTGATATGAAAATCAACCATAGTTAAGCATGGTCAACCATGCTCCAACGTCGTATTGTGACAAGGATTGTTTGAATATGGAAATAAACCATGGTCAACTATGTTTATTTTAGGGTTTATAATATTTATCTTACGATTTATATACCTCGGGTTTAAATTTTTTATCCCTTGGGTTTATAATATCAATCTCTTAGGTTTATTAATCTAAGGGTTCATATTCAACCATGTTTATTTTAGTGTTTATAATATTTATCTTACGGTTTATATACTTTGGGTTTTTAATATTAGCCCCTTAGGTTTAATATTATTCCCTTGGATTTCTAATATTACTCCCTAAACTTTATGGTATAAATCCCTTGGGTTTCATATATATATATATATGGCTTGTGTCATAGATACAAATGAAGCATTGGGTATATATCAACCACATTAACTAAAACAATTATTGTTGTTAAGATTATTATTGTTAATCAATATTACTACTATTATCAATTAATAATACTATTAAATATTTAAATTTTATTAAATAATTTAACATTAAATAATTTAAAATTAAATATTATTAAATAAAATTAAAAATGAAATATTAATTAATATAAAATTATAATTAATAATAATAATAATAATAATAATAAGATTTTTATTGTAATAATATTATTTTATTAATATATATTTATCAATGGTAGATACAAATGAAGTCTTTGGTGTATATCAAGCACATTAATATTGTTAATGTGGTTGTCAATCATGGTCAACCATGGTGTATATCAACTATGGTCAATCATGGTCAAATGTCTTATTGTGACAATGATTGTCTCAATATGAAAATCAACCATGGTCCAACGTCACATGGTGACAAAGATTGTCTCGATATGAAAATCGATCATGGTCAAACATGGTCAACCATGGTCCAATGTCACATGGTGACAAAGATTGTCTCGATATGAAAATCAATCACGGTGAAACATGGTCAACCATGGTCCAATGTTGTATTGTGACAAGGATTTTCTCAATATGGAAATCCACCATGGTCAACCGTGTTTATTTTAGGGTTTAGAATATTTATCTTAGTGTTTATATACCTTGGGTTTATAAATTTTATCCCTTGGATTTATTAATGTAAGGGTTCATATTCCTAGCATTTAATATCATTCCCTTAGGTTTATAATCCCTTGGGTTTTTAGAATTAATCCCTTGGGTTTATAATATCGATCATGGTCAACCAAGGTCAACAATGTTTTATAAATTGAATCATGGTAAACCATCATCAACCATATTTTATAAAATCAATCATGGTCAACCATGGTTAATTAGGTTTAGCCATTCTCCTACGTCACATTGTGACAAAGATTGTCTCAATATGAAAATCAATCATTGTCTCAACCATGGTCCAATGTCACATTATGACAAAGATTGTTTCAATATGATAATTATGGTCATCCATGGTCGATGTCGCATTGTGACAAATATTGTTTTGATATGAAAATCAAGCATGGTTAACCATGGTCCAACGTCACATTGTGACAAGGAATGTCTCAATATGGAAATTAACCATGGTCAACCATGTTTATTTTGGTGTTTATATTATCTATCTTAGGGTTTATATACGTTTCATTTAAAATATGATTCCCTTGGGTTTAATATTATTCCCTTGGGTTCATAATCCCTTAGGGTTGTAGTATTAATACCTTGGGTTTATTATTCCCTTGGGTTCATAATCCCTTGGGGTTTTCGTATTAATACCTTGGGTTTATAATATCAATCCCTTAGGTTTATTATTCCATTAGGTTTATAATATCAATCATGCTCAACCATGGTCAATCATAGCCAACCATGGTCAACCATGATTGAGTGTCGCATTGTGAAAATGATTGTCTCAATATGAAAATCAACCATGGTCAACTGTGGTCCAACGTCACATTCTGACAAGATTGTCTCAATATGAATATCAACCATGGTCAACCATGTTTATTTTAGTGTTTATAATATTTATCTTAGGGTTTATATATGGTGCGTTTAAAATATTGTTCCCTTGGGTTTAATATGATTCCCTCGGGTTCATAATCCCTTGGGGTTTTAGTATTAATACCTTGGGTTTATTATTCCTTTAGGTTTATAATATCAATCATGGTTAACCTTGGTCAATCATATCCAACCATGGTCAACCATTATTGAATGTCGCATTGTGAAAATGATTGTCTCAATATGAAAATCGACCATGGTAAATTGTGGTCCAACGTCGCATTGTGACAAGATTGTCTTGATACGAAAATCAATCTTAAATCAAAATTTAATAATTATCTTAAATCTTAAATAAGGAATACATAATAATAATTATTATTTATCTTGAATTTCATATAGGAGGTCAATCTTTCTCACAATTGATAATTTAAATCGACCATGGTCAACCATGTTTATTTTAAGGTTTATAATATTTATCTTAGGGTTTATATACCATGGATTTATAATATTAATTCCTTTGGTTTAATATTATTCCATTGGGTTCATAGTCCCTTGGGGTTTTAGTATTAATCCTTGGGTTTATAATATCAATATGTAGGGTTTATTAATCTAAGGGCTCATATTCCTAGGGTATAATACTAAAACCCCAAGGGATTATAAACCCAAGGGAATAATATTAAACCCTAGGGATTAATATTATAAACCCAAGGTATATAAATCTGAGGGAATAATATTAAACCCTTGTGTTTATTAATCCCTTAGGCTTAATATGCCTTGGGTTTATAATATTCAATTTATATACCTTGGGTTTATAATATTTATCCCTTGGGTTTAATATTATTCCCTTGGGTTTATAACCCTTGAGTTTATATTTATTGGTTTATAATCTTTAATTATAATCCCTTGGGTTTATAATATTATTATTATTGATTAATATTACTACTGTTAATTAATATTTTTTTCAAAGAAATATCTAGGCAGATCCACTCGAAGGGATCACATCTCATTGGCTTATGAGCAGAGCCTAACCCCGAGGGTGTCAAGGACATTTGACGCCGTGACCTCCATTAGTGAGGTGCTTTAGTGACAGGAACTCGACCAATTGAGCTAACCCTCAGGCTTACTATTTTTTTTTTCTAAATAAGACTAATTCTATTAATGTAACAAAAATGGTACAAGGAGGCACCGGCCTCTGCAGAGCAAGCCTTAGATTATGCCATGTTTAACAACCAATAACTGAAAGAGACTGCCCGCACTGGGGAAACCAGTCCAAAACTAGAAGTGTTTGCTGCCCACACAGGGGTAACAGCCTGTGATGCCAGAGTAGTATAGTTTGTCGAACAAACATCAAAATTAACAACAATTTCATAAAAGAAACAACAGAATATACCCCTAAGGATGGGAGCCGGGAACCCAAAACCTGAAAAACAACTTTGGCCAGCTAGGTGTCAGTAGTAGGAGGAGGTTCTTCCACTATTAGACACCTGTATGCCTCCATGTCATCTTCCTCGTCCTGTTGATCTCTCGGCGTTGCTTCCATAGTCTTGAAGCGGCCTGACTTATTGCATCCCTGAGCTGCGCCTGAGCGGTCTGGAGCTTCTTCATGGCTTCTATGCATCCCTGAGCTACTGCCAGGGGCTTTTCTTTTGCTGGTGTTAGTCCTCTCCTGAAAGCTGCGAGCTGGGAATTCAGAGCTTTGAGTCTCCTCTCTAAAAGCTACTGAAATGGTTGCAATTACGCAAGGTCGCTCCAACGTGCAGCGGAACTGGAATTGGGCAGAGTGACTGGGTTGCAGAGATGGGACAGAGGCAGCAGGAGGTAGTGGAGCATCTTCAACACGCTGAGAACCTGCCGTCTGATCTCGCCCCCGACCGCTGCGGGTGGCTGGATAACGTCCCGTGAAATGAGCCATCGTCGAGGGGGAGGAAGAGTCTAAAGGGGTCGAGTCAGAGAGGGACAGGGAGGGGGGGCGAATTTCTCTTCCTCTACTGCTGCCCCTCCTGCAGCGCATCCTGTGACGCAGATGAGGCATGTTCACCTGGTCGAAATTGGGCAGACGAGGACGAGTAGGAGCAGTGCCAGGGATTGAATGGCCAGTGGGAGTAGGAGGACCAGTTATCCGTGGTTCAGAACCAAGATTCAAGGCCGAAGCATCAGTTCGAAGGCAACAAAGGAGACTCTGCGAGAAATGGGCACCATCTACCATCTCAATGCAACAAAGAATTTGGCATCGTCTCCCTATTGACGTGCGCGAGCTTGGCTCTGCAGCAGTAGGGAGACAATTGCATTTCAGAGGAGGCAGAACAGGGGGAAGGCGGTCCGAATATGCCATCTTAAGAACTAGATTGAGGTTTCCTCGGCCTGCACACTGCATTAAAATGCCATTAATGTCGGCGGTGATCTTCTGGGTGGAAGCGTGGGTGACCAGGTGTCCATGCCACTTGCCAATCGAAATTTGCTGCGCTGTACCAATGCTTTTAAACACCCGCATCTGGGAAACCCTCGGGCTTACTATTAATTAATATTAATATTAATGTTATTATTATTAAATAATTAATACATTACATAAATTAAATAATAATAAATAAAATTTAATTGCAATAGTTTATTGCATGATAATAATAATAATAATAATAATATTAAAAATAAATAATAAATAATAATAATATTTTTATTGCAATAATTTCATTATTATATAGTTATCAATGGTAAATATAAATGAAGCCTTCGGCTCTATAAATCGCATTAATATATTAATGTGGTTGTGTTAGTATAATGATAGTAGAGTATATTTTTTCTAAAAATGGACAATTTTTATTCCCATTCTGTCAATTCAAATAGAAGTTTTAATAACTAAGAAAGAAAAGTAAAAACATTTCTTGCCATAAATTCTAAGACTCCATTGTTTTATTTTTACTAGTTGCCCTTCAAGTGATAATATAAAAGAGGAACGGTCAAAGAAATAAAATGACCAAAATTTAGAAACAAAATCATATATCTTTTTTTTCAAACCGAAAAAAACGTTTCTATTTCTTGGAGGTGTAAAAGAAATACATTGACACTTGTGTTTATGGTTCCAGATTTATCTTTCGAGGCTTACAATATTTGAGTTACTATCGCTTTACAAGGCTTCCTTGTGTGGTACTTAGAACAGTTTGAACCAGATTTTATGTAGCTGTAAACCCTGAGAGATTGTGATTATGGATCATAAACCCTCTGAGAGGTAGTGTCCCTGCTATTGAAGGATGGGCCTAAAGAGTGCGATGCACATGGTCTGGTAAAATAAATGTCATCATTTTTTGGCTTAGAATAGAGTATTCTCTGCCTGTTGGGAAATTTGCAAGTAGGCTGAAAGAACCCCTTCATCTGCAAGCTCAGAACATAGTATTTCCTTGTTATTTGTTCAAATTCCCTTGGAGATCACCAATCTGTGGTATGTCTGTGGAGTCCAGGAGAGAAAAAAACCAATAGAGGGTTTGATTAGGGATTGCTTAGAGATCAATATGCCCCGACTCAATCAGATGGTTACGCAAAAGTGATTGGTAGAATATTTGATTGGGTTCAGTTGAGCATCCAACCTTAGAAAGTTGATCTGCAATCTCGTTTTGTTGTCTGTATATGTGGGCAATGGTGATGTTCTGGAATTCTTTGATCAATGATTCAGTGTTGGTTTTCTAGTTATCAAGAGATGGAGAGTGTAATGAGCCTTTCCCATTTGCCCAATCAGTAACAACTTTGGAATCTCCAAAAATATTGATCTCCCTACAAACATATTTGTATGGAGTATTTATGATGAATACAACTCACATCACCATAAGATTTTGGAAGAGCAATCATAATCTGAAGTTTTATAATTTATATATATAAATGTGTGTAGAGTTATGTTAGTGGGTTTTGTAATAAATTTCATGTTAATAACAGATTGGATTTCATTGGTGTTTAATATTTGAAAGGATCCTGTGCAATTTTTGGGGCCAAAACGTACAATTGGTATGGCTAAATATGGATTGTAAACCATTGAATGCCAAAGAAGATTATGAAAACACATTACAAATTGTCTAATGAATTTTCTAAAATGCTCATGGAAGATTGAGCTTTCCTCTACATAAACGAACTTTACAAGCTTCTATAATCGTAAAGCAACAGTAACTTCAATGAGGGATTATCTACTATACGTCCCATTTCATCATTTGGAAGAAGTTGTAGGATCTTGAACTTCAAATCCTGCAACCTAAGCATATATATATCTATATATATATATCTATATATATATATATATATATATATATATATATATATATATATATATATATATATATATATATATATATATATATATATTCCCAATGTATCATTTGCAACTGAATAATGAGTTGATAATCAAGTTCTGTGTTGGCTGCAACAACAAAAATGTGGTTGTGCTAGATTTTAACATAACTGAGTAAGAGGATAATAAAAATATTATGACCATATTTGTTAATCTGTATCTTTGCTTCAGAGATAATGAAGATTCATAATCAAACATGCCATTTCATGACATTAAATGCTTACATGTTAGGGGTGGCTTATTTCCACATATACTTTAACTATCTCAATATAAACAACCAACACTGCAATTTCCACTGGTCCGAAGGACTCTGCACAAATTCGAGAGCAGAAGTGATAACATTATGGGGCTTAATGTGGTTTCTTAGTTTCCTTAACATCCCCAAAATGCAGATATATAGGGACTCACTGATCATCATCAAACATGTACAGGGATTGACCTCCATATCACATCCACACCTACAGGGTTGGTTACAGAATATTGATTTTCTCAAGGGCTCCTTCCAGCAGGTTCAGTTCCAACACATCCACTGGGAGTACAACACTACTGCAGACAAGATGTCCAAGTTGGGCATCTTGGACCCCCCTGGAAGAATGTTCATCACACTCGGGATTGGTAGTTCACACATGGACGTTGGTTCCATGTCTATGCTTGCATAACTACATCTGGTTTTCAGATTCTCTGGCATTTGGTTTTTGTTTTATGATGTTACTTATATTTATGTTGTTCTGTTTATTTCTGCATACTAGACATGGTATATGCTTATATGTTTTTTCTCTTTACTACTATATTGGAAGTGCACCCATGGGGTCTCACATCCCGCACTTATATTGACTGAGACACATGATCTCAAACTGGTAGCTAAATAATCTCTCACTATCTTTGACATATGATAGATTGCAATGATGATATACATACAATATGTACTGGTTTTTGTAAATTATTAATAGAAACCAACCTTTTTTTCTTACTGAAAAAAAAAGAGTTATGAAATTAACCAGATCTGGAGTATACACAAATAAGAAAAGAGTGCGAATAAAAATAGTTACCCATAGTGGGATCCACTTGATGTAATTGTTCTAGCCATCCCACTCAACCCTTAGAAAATGGATTATTCAAATAAGATGCTAAAATCGAATAAATTTGGCCATGGCTATATTCAGATCACTGATTAGAGTGCGCCTCGATTAAATGATTGTAGTTTTCTATGTTTGAGAACATGAAGAGAGCTTTGCTTGGTACCCATTTATTATTGTGGTACATTCTAGGAATCGTGGAGGCTCCCATCACTGTGAACCGTTTCCCTAACGATGAACTAGGTCTGTATAAATAAGTAGCAAGAGTTAGAGTCCTTCCATAGCCCAACTTGCAGTCCCCTTCTTGGCTCCGTTGATAATCAAAATTTCTCTGTTGGGGAAGAATGAAAATATCTCCCATAACCCTAGGCGTGGGAATAGTCTCCATCACCCAACATGGGTTGGGATTTGTAATAACAATTCTTCCACAATGAAGAATGATCTGTAATAGCAAAGAACGATCTCCCGATATCCTCCATGCCAAAGCTTGATCGCCTATACCATATTCTGCATAAAAGATATTTTGAAAAACCATACATTGAATTGAAACTTTGCACATAGGGAATTGGTAACATAAAAACTCATGGCGAATAACAATGACAAGGCAAACAAAAATGCTTTAGGTTTCCACAAAACATGTGGCATATTTCCACCGCCGAACCATTACTTTTTCAATTTATATTTCTTTTTTTTTTTACTTTTTGGCATTTTTTTGTTCTGAAAGTTTAGGCTCCTTTACGCCTCAACCGTTGATCGTCAACTAAGACGAAGAATATTTTTGGCATATTCCCTCGAGAATTTATCTCGACCATTGATTAAATAAAAAAGGAAAAGTCAACAAGCCTTCTTCCATGTGAAATTGAAATATATATGTCTATCCATGAATAAAGTAACTTTCAACCAAATGAGCTAGTGCAAAAGATGTAACAATAATAATGGAGGGTGGTGTTGTTATTGGAGCTCTACCTTGAACTAGGTGCTTTCTAGAAAAAATATGCTAATCTGAAAACAAATAATAGATTGATTTTTTTTTTTTCCAAAACTCAACAACAATGGGGTTAGATCTTGGTTAAATTAGCCAAAAAATGCAAGTTTTCTTGTTATTTCTGATTTTTCGATATCACATAAAGCACACGACAAAGAGTATACACAGTCAAGAAAACAATTTTTGAGATGTTTCTGATTTGCAGAGATTGCACAGAGCGTAGGCAAAATAGCATATGTGAGCTAGAAAGAGTAGCAAACTGAGAATATAAATAGAAAAATGAAATATGATTTTTGTTATTTTTTTAAATGGGCATACTTGGATTGTATACCTCTGGATCTGATGAAAGATGTTGTACTCGGGAAAACAAACACCTTCATATCAAACGAAAGGTGTTGCTAGCTGAAAATAATGTTTTGAATGCAATGGAATAGTTTGTTTAGGACAAAATTATATAGAAATAGCAGATCTTAGAAATGCGACAACATGGGCTTTAAGATTTCGATCACCAATGGGAGAAATTCTTCAAACAGGGCTCTTATACCATGTATGGGTAAACATGATATTCCATATAGGATGAAAACCTTCAATAACCACTCAAATAACTCAATCAAAGATCACAATGCCAATATTTTTACGTGGTTAAAACCCTCTGAGAGGGAAACAATCCACGACCCCAACCAACATGGCCACTTAAGACAATTTTATTAATGCAAAAAAATAAAATACATAAGATATTTCTCACAATTGATCATCAGCCATGACCCTCCATGCCCTTCAAATAGAGATTATGGACCAATCAAGTGTGAAGCCACTGATCAATAGTCATTCGTATCTAGGAGAATATGAATTATCGAATCAATCTATGTTTAGAATATATCGTGACCATTGGATTACAATGCAACTAATGCATACTAAAGAAACACACTTTTACCTAACAAACAAATCCATCCAAATTAAACTTAAATAACTCTTAAAAATAATCCTCCTTCATCATTAACGTGGAAGCATTACAATATGGTCATGACAAAGATTATTGAATCTTAAACACTTCAAATTCAAAAATATATCTTATCATTTAATACATTTATTATTACACTACTTAATACTTATTGATGACCCCATGAGCAAGGCCCTTGTGACAAAGGAGAAACATGTTCACTATCATTAATTATAACATGTCAAAGTTAAAGGCACTAAACAATTTTAATTTTATATAAGCTAATAATCCCAATAATCCATGTTGTAAGCACATTCTCTATGTAATTTGATGTCATTGATAACACTTAATATATAATTATGCTTTGTGTTTGGTCCTTTCAACTTCTTTCCATGTGGTATGCTTATGTACAAATCACTTCATGTATGGAATATGTGTTATTTGCTTAATTTTTCATATTTTTTCTAAGTGTAGTGTTGTCATAGAAACTGAATTTAAATTAGATAAATCATTTATGTGAATTAATGATATACAACATAACTTATAGTTTTTTTTATAATATATATTTTGTTTGTTAGATAATGTGAGTCTTGATATGATTAACACACTTAACTTGTGTCTTGAGTAATTGTGACCCAAGGGCATCTAAATCATCAAAATCACTATGGGATCACACTTGATCTAGACCATATTGGCCCTTAGCATGGTTAGGTTTTTTCCCAAGAGGTTTTGAAACATAGACCTTTTCACTACAGAGTGCCTTAACTGAGCACCTTATCACCGCCTATTCTACGTGCGTGGGCGGAAAATATTACTTTTTAAACATATTAGAGTTAAACATTAAAAACATAAATTTTGGCATCCAAACTAATTGAAAACAAAATGTTTTCATTTGAAAACAAAAATCACAATCAAATGCCTTAACCAATATATATATATATCTATATCTATATATATATATATATATATATATATATATATATATATATATATAAAATTGTGTTGAGAAGTGCTTTTTACAATTTACCTATATGTGTCATATTTATCACAATTAAGATTCATATTGAATCATTATATTATTTGTTATCCATCATGATACTTTTAGAGTAGAAAAATTGGAGGAATTAGTTCACAAGATCATTTTTATCCGTGGGTCACAATTTGGTGAATTAGGGTTTTAAACCTTCTAGAGGCATTTTGAGGAACTTCATAATGTTTTGGGGTCTAGAAACTCTTGATTTTGCTAGACACCATAACACCATTGTATACTAAGATACCTTTACAATGATGCAAGAAAGACCTCCAACATAGTCTATATACAAACGTTATGCCACCTGAAAATTGGTCTTCCTATTTCGGCCACCATGATTTGATAGGATGCCAAATCAACTCCATTACTCATCTAAAAGGGGCTAGCCATGTTAACATGATGAAGAAGACTCTGGAAGGGTCAATATTGTAACTCTAAAAGAGTTGAAGGAGTGAAACTTAACCACTAGTAGGCTATCAAATTGTGTTATAATTGAGCCAATATGAGGAAAAAGTGTTCCATTCTATTTGAGTGCATTGCATTTTATTTCATAGATAATCAATGTTGTTGTGAGTGGATAGAGAGAGAGAGAGAAAAAACAAAGGGTGTTTGTGTTATGTAGTAGCCCATATTCCACATGCCTCACTCCTGTGTACTTGCATCCATTTCCACTCAGAGAAAGAGAGAGTAGAGCAACCTCACCTTCTAGCTAGGTTTTCTCTCGTAAGATTTTCATAGAACATATATTATGTCATTATGGTTTGTGAGTGTTCATTTTTAATTGATCTCTATTTTCCATATTTTATATTCTGCATGCACAAGTAGAAGCCATAATATAATAAATCCAGGAATCCAAGGACAATTAAATATGATAGTATAGATTTTAGATTTTCAATATATTTTATCATATCTTTTGTGACAAACTATCCAATGAAATATCCATAGAAATTTATGTATTACATTGGTATTGGAGTAGGTTTGTTTTGGTATATTGTGGAGAGTTGCAAGGGATCCAAATTAATTAAGCTGAAAGTCATAAAATTGTAACCATGGTCGACAAATCTATTATTAACCCTCAATATCAAGTAGAGGAGAGATTCAGAAGGACGAAAGAGAAAGTCATGGATATAAATGTAATATGAACCTTCTCATGGTGGATCTCGAAAATAAAATTAGAATCAGAGAAGGCAAAGCTTCTAACTTGAAGGTTAGTTTGGAGGGAAAATATGGGGATCGAGAAGAACCATAGAAGGTTATAAATGTTATAAATATGGCACATCTATGTAAATTGTAAAAACAATTCTCAACACTTTCTATATATATATATATTTGTGTTGAGAAGTTATTTTTACAATTTACATAGATGTCTCATATTTATAGCATTTAAGATTCAGATTGAATCATTATATTATTTGTCATCCATCATGATACTTTTAGAGTAGAAAAATTTGAGGGATCAGTTCACAGGATCATTTTTATATATGTGAGTCCCAATTTGGTGAATTGGGGTTTTAAACATTCTAGAGGCATTGTGAGGAACTTCAGAATGTTTTTGGGGTCTGAAAACTCTTGATTTTTCCAGACCCCGTGAAATTATTCTACACTAATATATCTTTACAATGATGCAAGAAATACCTCAAACAAAGTTTATATACAAACATTATGCCACTTGAAAATTGGTCTTCCTATTTGGACCACCATGATTTGATAGGATGCTGCATCAGCTACATTACTCATCTTAAAGGGGCTAGCCATGTGAACATGATGAAGAAGACTCTGGAAGGGTCAATATTGTAACTCTAATTAAGAGCTGAAGGAGCCAAACTTAACCACTAGCAAGCTATCAAATTGTGTTATAATTGAGCCAATATGAGGAAAAGGGTTCCATTCTATTTGAGTGCATTTTGTTTCATAGATAATAAAAGTTGTTGTGAGTGGATATAGAGAGAGAACAAACAAAGGGGGTTTTTGTTGTGTAGTAGGCCACATTCCACATGCCTCACTCTTGTGTACTTGCATCCATTTCCACTCAGAGAGAGAGAGTAGAGCAACCTCACCTTCCAGTTGGGTTTTCTCTCATAAGGTTTGCCTAGAACATATCTTGTGTCATTGTGGTTTGTGAGTGTTCATTTTTTAGTTGATATACATTTTCCATATTTTATATACCACATGCACAAGTATAAGAAATAATTTAATAAATTCAGGAATCCAAGGACAATTAAATCTCATATTATACATTTTATATTTTTAATACATGTTATCAGATATTCCGTGACGAACTATCCAATGAAATATCCTTAACAATTTATGTATTATATTGGTATTGGAGCAAGTTTCTTTTGGTATATTATGGAGAGTTGTAGAGGATCCATATTAATTAAGCCGAAAGTCATAAAATTGTAGCCATGGTTGATGAATACATTATTGACCTTCAAGATCCAGTAGAGGAGAGATTCAGAAGGCTGAAAGAGAAGGTCGTAGATATCAATGTAATAAGAACCTTCTCATCGTGGCTCTAGAAAATAAGCTTGGAATCAAAGAAGATGGAACTTCCAACTCGAAGGTTAGTTTGGAGGGAAAATATGGGGATCGAGCAGAACCGTAGAAGGAGGCTAAGGAAGAACTAGAGAAAGAACAACCTAATTCAAGTTCCATGAATCATTCACAATCGTTGTTCAAGATGGAATCAAAATTCGAAATTAGACCTATCAAGGTGAGATTGATGCTTTGATATTAAATCACTAGTTGCAGTAGTGAGACGTTTATTTTAGAGTTCACCACATAGAGGAAGAATGTAAAATTTCTTTTGTCCTTTTGAAACTAAAGGTCCATGCCTTGACCTAGTGAAAAATCCATATGGAAATCCTAAGGCTAGAGGGGGATCCTCCAATGAATAAGTGGAAGCATTTCAAAACTCTCATAAAGTCCCAATTAACCCTAATGGGTATGTAGAGGACCAGTTGATCTAGTGCCATTTCTTCAAGAAGAGACAATGGAAGTATATAAGAGTACACCATAGAATTTATGAAGATGAAAATAATGTTGGGTATCTCTCCCAAGAACCTAGACGTATTCCTCAAATATCTTGGGGGTCTAAATTCCCATTTGCAAAAGCAAGTGATGTTTTTCAAACTTAGAACGATGGGTGAGGCTTGTGTATAGGCACAATATCTAGAAAACACATGCCATAAGAAAAGGCAATAAAGTGGGTCGAACAAAAAGGAACACCAAGAGGGGTGGAATCTAAGTAGCATTCAACAATAGCAAGAGAAGGAGATGACCTAACTCTTCCATATAAAGATATAGGTCAAGAAGAAAAAAATTGATGCTTTGTTTGACTTAGGATCACAAGGGAATCTCATTATAGCAAAGCTAGTCAACAAATTGGGAGTTCATGGCCATCTGTTAAAGCCTCAACCACCCTCCTTATTTTTTTGAAATTATGGGGCCCTCCATATGAATTTTGTAATATCACCTTCGAATTTCTTCGCTTTGCTTTTTCTTGTTTTTCTTTGATTTTCGTTCTGACAACTCCATAACTTTAGTCTCCCTACTCACTTTCCAATGACAAATATTTCTCCTAATTTTGATGCATCGTTGATATCATGGGTCAAAGTTTGGTTAATTTTTACCAACTAGGCATTAAAATATGTAAATATGCAATTTATATTGTTTTATAAATTATATAAGTTAAATTAATGTAAATTTGTAAATAAAAATTTATTAATTTAGTTAATTAATTATTGCTTAATTATTTAAGTTAAATAATTTATTTATTTTAGTAAATTAAGTAAATTTTTACTTTAATTAATTTGTAAATATAAGTTTTAATTATTTAAATCATTTTGTTAATTTAATTAGTTATTAATTTAATTTATGTAAATATTATTTTAATTGTAATTAAACAATGGAAATATGTTTAATATTTTATTAATGTGTAAATATAATAATTATTTATTAAAAGGCCCAAAGCCTAGGACCACCGCAACCAAGCTTTATATTCCCTAGAATCATCATGGTTGAGAACCTCATACTATAATCATCATGGCCAAGCCCTCGAATAAGCAAAATCTCTTTGTATTGTCCTATTTAATATAAAGCGGGCCCCTCTATCCACCTCACCCTAGAGAAAATTCTTTGACGAGGTTTTCAATCTTCTATTTGTGATTTCTCCCTAGGAAGAAAGCATCGGGGTTACATGTTATTGGTGGGACCCTTTTCCTACAATAGCTCTCCTTTTCTCCCATCACGACGTTTACCCTGCTTGCCATATAATTGGGCCATTCCTCCACGTGGTCCTCTGTGCACATCACCTAGAGAATTTCCCTAGTAGTTTTCATAGAGGTCCATCTCGTTTCTTCTGGGATTTTATTTATGGGATAACGAGGACTGGCATGCCTTCTTTTATACATGTGTACTTTTCTCTATTGCACATGTAACTTACTCATTTATCTTCCATTCCTTTACTTGCCACATCATCCCACTAGTATTTCCTAGGGCATAGTTAGCTAAATCCTAGCCAACATGGCAACAAATCATAAAACAAACACTGCATGAAAGGGGATAATTTAATTGTTGTTTCCAACGGATCCTCTCGTGAACAAGAGTAATGGGATCAATCAGTTGTCACCGCTTCTAGAAACTAACAACAATTGATCAATAAGGCATCTTGTGAAGTTACATCAAATTGTCATATGTTATATTTGTCTTGTTGCATTCATTTTTTTGAGAAATGGGTGTAGGAGCCTCTATCTCTAATTACTCTTTAAAGCTGTAAGAAGAAGGGATTTTCATGTAAACGGGGATCTAAATTCACATACTAATTCTGCAGGAGGAGACTGTCAATTACACTGTAAAAGAGAGATATATTTTACTGTAGAATAGAGATAGTTTTGATTTTTGTAAGGAAGAGCTAATTTCACTATTGTATAATTGTTCCTGAAAGAGTTCTAGACTTACAAGACTATACAAGAGCAGAGACATTTTGGAGTTAATAATAAATCTTCATTTCTATGCAGTATTGTATGAGATTTGCAGGTTTGCTGTTATTTCTTTCATGTAAATTCAATTTTGATTTAATTATGTTCCATTTAGTGTATAAATAATGGATGTTAGCACTGTTGTTGATTTCATTAATTTTACGCTATTTGAAACCTTGTAAAGCTATCTTTGCAGGGCTGAACATGTTTGAATCATGATTGGATATTAAATTATAAGGGACTTGCTTGTAATTACTGATAACGACTTATCACTTTTATCACAATCTTGTCTTGAATTAAAAGAACTACTAATTTAATATGATAGTACATTTAATATCAAATTCATTCACTTATAAATGAATTTAAGTATATGCATAAGGTGTTTTAATAACTATTTAGTGAAATCATCATTATTGCATATATATTGAACTGTTGCAAATTATAAGAACTGTTTCTATGATTTGTTAGCATATATTAACCTTAAATTCAATTATAATCCATTCCCCTTCTAATACTTTGCTCTTTATTGGGAGTAGGACTAATCCTTCTCTTAATCAAGATAGAATATATTTACTTTTTACTATCTGCATATAGGCTAGAGTGCATTTGCATTTATATCAATTCTTTCAATACATTTATGAAAGTCTCCTTTCGTAGGAGAAAAAATTTGTGTGGCTTTTTTGAGCCCTCATTTCAGCGAAGGATCATCTTCTTCAAGCAACTGCAAGAAGGTAACTCCTCTTTTGTCTACTTATGAGGACAAGCGATATCATACATTAGTAGTCATAAGGTAGATTTAGAGTTCGTTTAGATTAACTTTATATTAGGCTAGTTTATAGAAAGGGTAATTGAGCCCATTTTAACCTGTTGGAATCATCATCCCAAATAGATAAGGGCCTAAGCCCTGACTGGTGATCTCCCCAATGTTGATTATGGTCAATTTTTTCCATCAACATTTGGGCGCTAAAAGGAGGGCCACAAATAGATTGTCTGTGTGAAGTCTTGTTTCAAAAGTGTTTTAACCAATCTAATCATGACTCCCATGAACATTCCTAATTTGGGTCATGCCTTTAGCTCATGCAAACCTACCAGAATCATACCCAAAAAAGCAGCTTGAATCCTTGGGTAATTTGCAATATGGTGGTGACAGTGAAATTTATGCTTCAGATCATCTTTATCAATTTATAGTTAAATGTGAATCTTTTGATATCAATAATGATAATGATATTTGTAAGTTTTTTACTCTCACATTACATGGGAGGATTTAGAAGTGGTTCAAAGCGTTACCAGCGAATTCTACACATTCTTGAAACCATTTTATGAAGGTCTTTTTGTTATCCCATTAGAACTACACTTATGAAAATTTGTGTTTAGAAATTGAGAATCTTTATATGAATGTAGGTGAATCTCTTAATGAATTTTATGTTAGATTCATGTCACTTTGTTTTAGATTCCACCTTGAAGATGTGCCTTCAGAAAATGATTCGACTAAATGGTTTATTTCTCTTGTGCTTAACAAGCATAATGAAACAAATAATTATGAGCAGGAAATGCAAGAACCTCGAGTAGTTACTACTCATTCTACTTTTAATTCTAATCAATATATTGATGAAATTGAGATTATATCACCACTACAAACTTTAGGAGTTCCTTTCACACACTTTCAAACTTCAGAAAATGATTATAAATATCTAGATCTGAAATATGAAATTTTTTCCGAAACATCTTTTAATGCATGTGGTCAAGAATTACACTCAATAAAACTAGAAGTACCAAATTCCACTAATGGATATATAGATAGTTTTGTTTCTCCTGAAACTAATCTTGAAATAATTCAAATCAGTTTCACTCACGATTTCCCTAACAATTTGAATTATCTTGTAGAAGATGTTTCATCTTTTAATGATGAAAATCATTCACTTTCTATTGAATCATCTAATCCTTTATATTCATGAAATCATTACTGAATGCATCCATATTTGTTTTCAAATTTGAATAAATCTAATAATGATTTAGGTAAGCTTGATGGTAAAATCCTTATTTCAAACCCTATTAATGAAGAAACTTGTAAGAATGAACTAAATTGTGAAGTTTCTGTTGGCTTAATTCAAGATGGATCTAAAAAGATATCAATACCAAACCTCTTGTTTATCCTTTTAATGATTCTAAAGGTTCACGTCATTTTTAGGATTTGCAAGAGAAAGAGGTAGTCTTTGATGATTACCTAGATATCAATGATATTGAATTAGTTCCATCACAAAGTGACATTCACTCATTTCAAAATTTTCATGTTGTCTCTTCATTACCCTTTCCTAAGCACAACTATGACAATGTTCATTTGATTGTGTTAATTTTGAGTTCCCTGATTCACTACAAGTTTCCGACGAGATTCGTGATGGTTTTTCATTAGAAGCTTGCTATGATAAAATTTTGACAAAACAATATTACTTCCTTCTTAATGGTTCTTTCACTTTTGTAAATAAGAATTGGTCCAAAAGTTGCCCTACTAATTTTCGATTTAGTAAATCTGATGATATTGTACATATGACAATTAAACTAAAGAATCAGACTTCTTTTTCACGCTCACACAATTTTTAGTTTCCTTCATGGGAAAAAGGTAGTTCTTTTAAACTTTTGGGGGCTAATATAAATTATTTTGATCTTATAAAGTATTTGGAAACAAATTTTAATCATATTCTTCAAGGTAGTTATACAAATGCTTTCAATTGTACATATCGAGATAAAATTGGAATATGGCTAGCGAATCTTACAGTAGGAAGTTTCTTGTAAATAGATTTCTTTTATTACAATGATTAGAGATAAATATACATAATAGGTTAACATTTTCTTTTAATAATTTAATAATAATTCTATTTCTTCTACTAATTTTTTATCTATATATATGTGCAGGAATTAATATGAATTAATGGCCCAATTGCAAATATGACTATATTGATTTGGGAGGATCCTAAATGGCCTAAACTTCAAAGCCTCTAAAATTTGATTGAAATATCTCCATGTCGAAAAGCTCAATGATGATTTCAATGCAATTTGAATTACGTCAATCTGACTCTATAAGTGAAAGTTATTGCAATTTGAAGTTTTGCGACAATGGGCAAAAAGTCAAAGTCAAAGTGATGTGGCATGTCCTGGAGTTGACAAGTGGCACGCATTGGAGATGATACATGATGCAATGAAAAGTTGACACTTATCAAGTTGAAGGCTCAACATGTGAGAAGTTGACCCTTATCAAGTTGAAGGCTCAACATGTGGCACACTAGATGGGCGACATGTGGCCCAATGAATGGGCAACACATGGGCCTGTGGCGAAGTGCCACGCGTCTCTATTTTATTGGTGAAATTTTTGTTTGCATATTGGCATTGTCAGGGTTTGAACCCATAATTTCTGGCACACTAGCAAAGCCCTCCACCAATGAGCCATGCGAATAGAATGCATATTACATTATATTTAATATGGTGTATATTTGTATATTTGTGTGTATAGAATGCATATTTGTATGGTGTATATTTGTATGTGCCAAGGGAATTATTATATCCCATGAACAACGACGTATGCCAAGTCCCATATTATGGCTGGTGGTTATATTATATATGTTGATATGCACATGGGTGGTTACGTTGGTTATGGGAGCATACCATATTTATAATATGGTGAATGCCATATGGGTATAAGCATTTATAATATGCTTTGGTTAAAAATAAACCTTTTATATTTGCCATGGGTTATTGCAACATACACGCCATCTAGTTATAATATAGTATAGTTCATTGCATCTAAATTGGACACGCCGAATTATGGTTCAACAACGTACCATACATAATATATGGTAGTACCAAAAAGATACCAAAAAGATAAATACACCCTATTTTGGTTATACCAATGTTATAAGGAGGAGCCTTTTGAGAGAGATTTGGGTTGTGAAGTTTATGGCCGAGAGTTTGTAAGCTATATTTTTGGGTTATGTATATTTTTTTGTAGGTGAAGTTTGAGAGGTTGTTTTTTAAGCAACAAAATGGGGGGTTTTGGTGGCATTTTAGAGGCCTTTTCTTGGTAGCAAAGAGTTCAGTTTGTAGCAAGGCTTTGGAGACATTTTGTCTTTTCTAATTGCGATTATGGGGAGAATAACAAAGAGGCAACTCCCTTGGAGGTAGGACTCGGAGACGTAGTCCACACTGAACGAACTCCGTTATCAACTGGTTTTGTGTCTATTTTCTTCTCATCTCAATATTTTATATCTCATTTTAAATTATAGCTTCATTTAGGGTATTTCATGCTTGATTTAATTATTATGTTGGCTAAAGTTTATCATTCACACTTGAACATTTTTACAAGGAAAGTCACTTTAAAAGATTCCATATTAAGTTCAATAAGTGGTATTAGAGCAAGTTTGATGGTGACTTGTGAGTGTGCATTATAACCAGGAGCAAATTCAAGCAAGGTGAAAGAACACTTATTGAAGGAAATCTGGAAATTGGATTGAGAAGCTTTACTTGAAGAAGAGAAATTTCATCACACGAGGGAGAATAAAACCATTTTGGTTCCGAGAAAGAGTTTCATGAAGCTTTCATGGTGATGAATACCATGGTTAACGAAATGCATTGAGAATGGAAGGAGTTTAAAGAGGGAAGCTCGTCAAAGAAGGAAGCTAATGAGGAAGGAAATGGCAGCGATTTGAAAAAGTCTTCTCCTCTTTCTCCTTCTTCTCCTCATGGAAAATCTACATCAAAGAAGCTGTTGTTGAAGTTTGATATTAAATTTGTAGCATACCTAGGGGGGATAATATGGGGCACAGAGGGAGGTACCCAAGGGAATAATGTAATAATGGGATGGACCATAGTAATAAATAAAGTGGTTAACTCGTATCATGTAAGGGACTACAAATAGTTAGCAATAATGTAATAATCTCATTGTATTAGATAGATAGTATTGAGGGAACCATGGTAATGACCCATGGTATTGTATGTATGAAGCCTATATAGAGGCTAGAGACTCCCCATTGAGAGATGTGAAGGAATATTGTATGGACAAACATATGGCTTGTGGAGTGTTCTCCTTCCTTAAGGAGTGAATGTATGGTGTTACCCTACCTCAAGGGTTTGATCAATAAAGAAGCATTTCTATCTATATTCAGATCTTATTATTTCTTGGGTATATTTCTATTATTATATATTTGTAGGTTAGATCTATAACAAGTGGTATCACAACACTTTCTTGGGCAAAGCGGAGATTTTTATTTTTTTTATTTTTCGTAGGAATTTTTTGGGCGACGAGTTTGTAGATTAGATCTGTATGTTTTGGTGCACAATTTGAAGAATCTAATTGTAGATCTGGGTTTTTTGCGAAAAAAATACCCAATTTGAAAGAAAAAAAATCAGCCGAATCGGAGTCCGATTGAGGGAGATATCACTGATTTAAAAATCAGATGTATTGTAAACATTTTTCAGAGCAGCTAGTTTGCAGATCATATTTGTACATTTTGACACAAAATTTGCAGAATCTAATTGTAGATCTAAGTTCTTTGTGAAAAATACCCAAGTTCAAAAAAAAAATTGGTCGAATCGGAGTCCGGATGAGGGAGATATTGCTGATTTAAAATAAGCTCTTTTTTCAGAAATTTTTGTGACGACGGGACAGTTGCAGCGCAAATATGAAATTCCAATGTCTAGATCGGGATTAACTACTTTATTTATTACTATGACCCATCCCTTGGGTATCTCCCTTTGTACCCCATACTGTCTTCCCATGTGATAGAAATTCTGATCTAGGCACTGAAATTTCAGATTCGTGCTGCCATTGTCCCGCCGTCACAAAAATTTCTAAAAAAAGAGCTAATTTTAAATCAGCGATATCTCCCTCATCCGAACTCCAATTCGGTCGATTTTTTTTTTTCAAATTGGGTAATTTTTGGCAAAGAACCAAGATGTGCAATCAGATTCTAAATTTTTTTCACCAAAACATACAGATCTGATCTGCAAACTCGCTGCCCCGAAAAGTGTTTGCAACACAACTGATTTTTAAATCAATGATATCTCCCTTATCCGGATTCTAATTCGACCATTTTTTTTTTGAAAGGGTAATTTTTTACAAAGAACCCAGATATACAATTAGATTCTACAAATTTTGTACCAGAACATACAGATCTTATTTGCAAGCTCTCCGCCCAAAAAAATTGTGCAAAAAATAAATAAAAAATTCTCCGCTTTGCACAAGAAAGTGCTCCGATACCATTTGTTATAGATCTGACCTACAAGTATATGATAATATAAATATACCCAAGAAATAAGAAGATCTGAATATAGATAGAAATGCTTCTTTATTGATCAAACCCTTAAGGTAGGGCAACACCATACATTCACTCCTTAAGGAAGGAGAACACTCCACAAGCCATATGCTTGTCCATACAATATTCCTTCACATATCTCAATGGGGAGTCTCTAGCCTCTATATAGGCCTCATACATACAATACCATGGGTCATTACCATGGTTCCCTCAATACCATCTATCTAATACAATGGGCTTATTACATTATTGCTAACTACTTGTGGTCCCTTACATGATATAGGTTAACCACTTTATTTATTACTATGGCCCATCCCATTATTACATTATTCCCTTAGGTACCTCCCTCTATACCCCATATTATCCCCCCTAGGTATGCTACAAAATTTGACTTGCCAGCTTATGATGGAGAGCTTAATACTGAAAAGATTGACAACTAGATTTGCCAAATGGAAGTCTATTACCATGTGCAACAAATTGTCTATAGCTAGGTGAAAATTTAGTTGGACTCACTTCGATTAGAAGGTACTATGCTTATATGGTGGGAGACTAGATTTAAGGAAGGTAAAACTCTTGCCTCATGGTTTGATTTTACGTCGACATTGAAAAAACAATTCTATTCCTTGGCACATGCCTAGAATGAAATAATAGAATGACAAGCCATGTGACAAAGCAAAGACCAAAGCATGCAAAACTTTACAGAGGAGTTTAGGAAAAAAGATCTAGCTTTAAACATTTTACTTAATACACAAGAGACCCTTTTAAAGTATATTGGTAGTTTGCATGGGTATATATAAAATATTATTTTCTTATTGAAACCATCTAACCTCAATGAGGTTTGTGTATAAGCGAACTACATTGAAGCAGGTAAAAAAGGTGGTGGAGTCTCTATGAAAGACCTTTGGTCTAAACACGACAAAGGCAAAGGAAAGGAGAAGCCAAAGAGAATAACTTTTGTGAAGAAGAGTGATGAAAAACCTTCTTATACTCATTGCAAGAAACAAGGACACGATGATGATCATTGTTGGAAGCTACATCCAAAGCTGAGGCCTAAGTGGCTCCGATATAGGAAGGGAAAGCAGAAGCTGGCAGTGACAATCCAACAGGATCTAGGATCAGATTCTGGTGACGAGGCACAAATCGTAGCTATGGGTTTGAAAGGTACATCATCTTCACATGTTGGTTTTGGTTCTTCTATCTTGGAAAGAAAGAGAAATGAACTCCTTCATATAAGGGTGGTAACTAACCATGTTAAAGTAGATACTTTGTTCGACACTTGTTCTGAAGCTAATTTGATATACAAGGCAGTTGTTAAGAAGCTGAATTTGGTAAAAACACCACATCCTACACCTTATCCACTTGGATGGGTATGTAACGGCATTAAGCTGCACGCAACACAAAAATGTAAACTTAAGTTTGCTATTACATCTATATTTGTCGATGAAGTTGAACTATATGTGGTTCCATTGGATATTTGTGTAATTGTGCTTGGAAGTCCTTATTTTTTTGACAAGAAGGCTACCTACTCTAGGAAGGAAAATAGATATCACCTTTTCAAGGATGGCATGGAGTATATAATCCTTTTACATGTTAATTTGTCACCATGAAACTTGATCAGTTTATGGGTCTTTTTACCATCCGTGAACATGTTTGAACCGGCTCCCTCAAAAGTCAAACAACCCAAAATATTTTGAAGTAGATGAGAAATTTGGGGAAAATAGTTGTCACATCTTGTTAAGCTCATTTTTCTAGGGTTTCCCGCGTATTCGCTGGAATTGACTCTGAGAACAGCGCAGAGATGCGCTCTGTCTGCCACTATAAACCCGCGCAGGTGAATTCTAGAAAGTAAAAATAAAAAGTACATTCTAGAAACATAGTTGGTCGAATATTTCCCAACTAAAAGCTTCCAGGTGATGACTATTCAAACTATAACCCTCAGATGATGCATATTCATCCCTTTTCTCATGGTAACCTAATCCCTCAATGAAGGAGTCTCATCCTCCTCTTTTGGATCTGAAACTTCTTCCTCTTGGCCTATAAAATGACTAGAGGGTAGAGGGATTGAGGAGGTCAAAACTCAGAGAAGACAAACTTATGCTGTTGGTTTGAGATTGGAAAGCTTGTCATCTAAGGAGGAGATTGAAGGCATTTGGGAGGGACCTCACGACATCAAGGCGAAGGTTGTAAGGCTCCTCTTAATCTTTGATTAATACAAATGAACACTTTCTCCCATTGATTTGTCTTATTGGAATAATGAATGGTTTACAATTGTTTATAATGTTTATTAAGGCAAATTCAATTCCTAATTTCCTTGATCATTAGGTTAAGTTGTTTGGATTATTATATCACATGTGATTTTGACCCTTTTATGGTTAATGTTTGCAGGCCTTATCAAGCATTGAAGAGCCCCATATAATCACGACAAGGGATCTTCGTCAAGCATTTCGTGAAATAGGTAAGAGGCTCATCCATTAACTTTACTTCTTATAATTGAAACAAGTTTAACTTAGGGAAAGAGCCAATTCAATTGTCTTGCTTGTTTCTAGTTTTCGTCAAGGATCTAGGGAGATTGCTATTGTCCGAAAAAGGGATTTGTCCGGTGCAACAAATTAGCGACCATACTGGGAATGTCTATGTTTTCGTCTTTTTCCTTACTTTTTCTTTCTGATTCTTCTGATTTATCCAGACCCGAGTCTTTATAAAGTAATGACCTTTTAGATTTGTGTGACTGATTTTTCAATTTTTTTTATTATATTTTTTCTTAAATTTTTTCCCCTGCGCCGTTTCTATTTGCTAACAGAGCGCAATTCTGTGCCACTTTTGCCATAGCAACAGAGCGCATGCGTCGTTTCTGTTTGCTAACAGAGAACAATTCAGCGCCATTTTTGTCGTAGCAACAGAGCGCATGTGCTCTGTTTTCCACTATAAACTCGCGCAGACCTTGAGAATTTTTGAAAATATAGCTTTTGCTTCAACCCAGACCTGAGTTTGTTTTTCTGGAAGTGTCATTATCTTTGTTTGGACTGTGTTGTGTCTCTTCTGAACTCAATTGATTGCTTTGTTAATGATTTTTGAGAATTAGGTCTTTTTGAAAGAATTACTTAGGGTTTTGCTTGGTTGATTTGCTGATTGATCAAAACAAGATAGATTGTCCTTTTTCTTATGATATTCTTATTTTGTTCTATCAAATACATTGGTTAAGCCTTAGTTGTTGCTTATTTGTAGTCAAATTCATGTTGAATTGCAAATTAGGGTTTCTTAAGACCTAGTGATTTTGTGAAGGAATTGTAGTCATTTTTGCTTGATAAAGGAAATTGTTGCTTTCATCTTGGAATTTTTTCGCAATTGCACTGCTATTATCATTAAATCAAAGCATTCATAGGGGAAAATGTGTTTTCTCCAACTCTCTTGATTGAATTATGCGTCTTTTAAAGTTTTGAGTGATTAGAGATAAAGAGTGTGTTGGCTTATTTGATGTTTAGGGAAATCTAGAAATTCATTTGTTGACTGCATTTTCATTACATTATAGTGAAATTGGTTGCTTTAGAAAATTGGAAAAGTTGTGAGTTTTTGTATTTCATTTCTTAAAAAATCAAAGAAACTCTTTCTTTTCTCTAAATAGGATTTCATCGAATTGAAAGTTTCTATTGCATTTTAGAGTGCATTAAGATTTCGAGTCGTGTCATAACATCATAAGTTTCACCTTCATCACCCATTGAGTAAAGAACAACTTAATAATATAGCGTTAATTAAAATTCATCTAGAATTTTACATTTTTTAGGGCTCTTGTCACCTACAATAGCTTAAGTGTAGGGCTTTGGAATAGGGAAGGAAGTAAACTTTCCAAAGCTACAAACGAACAATAGAATCTTGAGTTAGGGAGAGAAAATCCAATTATTTCCGTTTTTCTCTGGGAAGCTCTTCTTGTACATGAGTTAAGCATGAGATCATATCAAATCTGGTGAAGTGATCATACCCACTTCATCGACATAGATATAGTGATTTGCACGTATTACAATAGTACTGAAAGGTCACTTGGGGCCACTTGAAAGTAAACCTCCAATAGATCATGTGGAGGAGCCTTCAAGGGGATTGAGCTTGTTACTCTACTCTTGCGTGTACATCCATTCTGTGACTGTTCCCCTAGGTAAAATTGTTATATTTGTTAAACTTAGTGACTATAATCCTAGGGCTCTACTTAAGGTGACGGCATAGGGAATGTCCCACTATACTTGGAACAAACGTTGAATAGAATCACTTGGACTTTTTGGAGGGTAATCTTTGCTCAAGATGGTTTGTAGCAAAGTTACTTGCACGAGACTGTTTCATTAAGAGGTTGTCAGGGTAACTGGTTCCAAATGCTCATTTCTATAAAAGAAAATCACCTTGATCACTGCAATGTTGTATTTCAACACCAACTAATAATTATTGATCCCTGCGAAGAGTCAGTTTGTATGGTTTGAACTCCTAGATTTTTTAGCGTGTGTTACTTTTTGTGTTGTTTTTTTTACTTTTTTAGAGACATTAGGTGTAATTTAGATATTGTGTAATTGATCAATTGAAAATTTTTCATTGTGGCAGAATTACCAACATAATCACATAGAATACTTGGGGATCCTCCTGAGTATACACCGAGTCAGTTAGAAAAGATTAAAGCTGAAAAATCTAAATCATCAGGATCCAGAACTGCAACAGAAACTGAAACTTCTACTATTATAGACTCTGATGTAAGAGGAATTGAAGTTAATCAACCGATAACATCTACTATTTTAGGCCTTGAAGAAACATAAACTGAATTTGGTCAAACTCGGATATTAACATCACACTAAAAAAGAACTGATTACAAATTATTGAAATCGTTCAAACTGAATCAGATATTGGAGACTTTTCAGATACAAATATCATTTCTGAACTAGATATTGACGAACCCAAGTCTGATATTTCTAAGCCTGAGATTCATACATCTACTACAATGCATATTCCAGATCCTCCACTTTCATAGCATGTGAAACTCATTATCACTGATAGTCTCCCTCCTGGTCTCATTGCCATTGAAGAAATTGTTTCAGACGAAGAGGAAGAACCCATAGTTTCTACCAGTGAACCTACAAATATCTCAGAGATTTTGTTTAGATCTCTTCACCCCGACCCTTGGTATTTTACACCCTTGAACTTTTTAGGACAAAGGATTCCATGATACATGACTCCTTATTCTACTGTACCAGGTTTTGACTGGTCTATGATGGCTTCTAGAAGTACTTCTTCAAAGTCCACATTGTATGGTGGTTTTCACCACCTGAATATCACTCTCTTGCAGGAGCTTATTCAGGAGCTTCTTCCTCGAATGCATCTTCAAACATGTCAACTGGTGTAATTAACCCTACCCATGAAGGTTTGACATTTGAACAATTTATTAATATGATTTCTAGTAATGTTGGTAATCGATAAACCAAACCAATAGGTGGTTATTACTCACCTGGGGGGAAACCATCATTTCCTCCACCTGGAGGACAACCTTTCGGTGGATATTACCTTACATCTAGGGGGCAACCCCCTGCTCGGAGTTACCTTAATTATGCTCAAATGCCTCAAACTGGTTTTTGTTAGCTTGTTATGCCTCAACCCACCATTGGAATGCCTTACCTTGGATCGAATACAATCTGGAACCCTTCGTTAAATCAACAGTCAATTCCAGTTGCTTCTCAAGTGCCTTTGTATCAACCTATTCAACCTCTTGGACAACCTATACAACAAATACCTTTTCAAGGTATGCCTTTTCAAGTCCAACCAACCGTCCAGGCTAATCCATCGACACCTACCCAACAACCACTTCAACATCTTGTCCCGAGTACTCCTCAAATCTTGGTACAGTCTGCTATACTAACGACTATTCAAAACCCAGGTTCAGGTTCGCCTCAAACTCCAATTCCAGGAGTATCACAAGTAACTATTCCACCTATATCACAAGTTACGATGCAACCCTTTGTTTAGTCTTTACCTTAGGTATCTGGAGTTCAGTCCATTCCTACGATTTTGTCAATACCCCAAATACCTATTGTACATCCTAACATCCCATATATGCAAGTACCTTTCCAAGGTTTACCCCAGAGTTAATTTGTTTAGGGTCCACCTTTTCAAACTCAATTTCTCCAAGGTCAACCTTTCCAAAGTCAACCCTTTCAAGGACAGTTCGTTCAAGGTCAAATGGGTCAGAGTCTCCCTTTTCAGAATCAACCATACCCAGGTCATACGTTTCAACAACCTATACAACAAAAATACGGTATGGCTCATCTTGGATATCCAGGAGGTATGCAGATTCTAACTGCTTAGGCTATCCCAGGATATCCGAGATATCCTCCTCCCGGTACAACACTCGTCCCTCAGGGTTATTAGTATCCATCTCAAGATCCTAATCGCCATTTTCCTTCCTTTGCAACTTTGGATTTGCCTGACCTCTCTCAGTTAACTAATGATCCACTTTTTTATTTACCATTTTGGCCAACCATTCCTACAAAGTTTCCCAGTGATATTCCTAAGTTTGAAGGTAATTTAGGCGAAGATCCATCCAACCATGTTATGACCTATCATCTTTGGTGCGCGTCCAACTCATTAATCGACGTTTCTATTAGATTACGACTTTTTCAGTAAACTTTAACCGGTTCGGCAGCCAAATTGAATGTAGAATTGCTGTGTGATTCCTTCGACACATTTAACGCAATTGCTACAACTTTTTTGGCTCATTTTCAGTTGCCTGTTCGATATGATAATCGAACCAAACTTTTAACTTCCTTGAAGAAGTCAACGTCAACCCATATCTCCGATCACATTCATGAATGGAGATTAAAACGTCGCCTAGTTAAAGTTTACATTCCAGACCAGATTTTGGTCAAATGGTTCATAAAATCTCTTTTACCCGTAATAAATGAAGATGTGTCCAAAGGGGGTGTTGTAACATAAGAGCAAGTAATTTCTCGTGCTCAATACCTTGATCTTATTTATATTCAGTCTGGTACTTTGTATGAAAAGATCCCAGATTTACCTAGACCTAGTCAAACTAATCCAGCCCTTACAGGATCACATGCCGCAGATGGCATGATTGGTTCCGTGATCCAAAAATCTAAGAACAAAAAGAAAAATTCTAAGAAAAATCAGATTTCATCTCTATCTGATTCACCTAAAGAAGATCTTTATCCCCAAATTACTTCAGAAATTAACGTCGTAGAGTCATCTACTCGAAAGAGTAAGCAATCCGTAAATAAGAAAAAGAGAAAAGGAAAAGCTAAACAAGACACTCGTTCTAAAGAGAAATCAAACAAGAACAAACCGTCTGATGAAAAGAAGAAACCTCTATATCCTTGCCTAATTTGTGAGGAAGATCATTACACCAAGGAGTGCCCACATCGTGCCGAAGTTTCCAAATTTGTCAAAAGTTCACCTCTGGTTTGAAGGATCATTTTCCTCCGCAAGACAGTAAAATGGTTTCTCATGACCAATCCTCCTCATCTGCATCGATAGATATCATGATGATGTCTTCCAAAGTTATGGTAGCGATGAGATCCAAAGATTACATGTCAAAGAGTATTGTTGAAGATGGAGATGAATCCAGTCCAGCTGGTCAAATTTCCACATCTAATCCTCCTTCTTCTAAACCATTACATATTGAAAAACCAAACCCTGATATGATAATTCATCTGCCTCCTAAGGGTATGCTTCGAAAGTCAGCCTTTAACCCTCATGCTAGGGCTGCTCAGAACTATAACATCGTCAAAGATTTGGCTATGTCACCTTCAACAATGTCTGCCCTTGAAGTGTTGCAAACTTTCCCAACACAAAGGAAATTATTATTATCAGCCATCGGGCAGTAGATCCTCATGACTCTAATTTGATTGTTTTTTATCTCGAAAATCATGTCTCGCATCTCCTGCACCAACTGGATTTTCAGATACCAGTTCATGTCAAAACTCGACGAGTTTTTCGAATAGTGATTGATGAAGGAGAATCAACATGTATTATGTCCATTTCCTGTTGGAAATATTTGGGTTCTCCAACAATCAATCAATCTCCCATGACTTTGAAAGCCTTTGATGGAAGAGGTTTTCATCCGTATGGACTTTTAAATGATTTTCCAATCGAATTAGAGGGAAAAACGATTATAATAGACATTGAGGTTGTTGATGCTCAACTTGACTATAACCTTTTTCTTGGTTGGAGCTGGACTTATGCCATGGCAGAAGTAGTCTCATCATATTTTAGGATGATTATGTTTCTTCACAAAGGAAGAATTGTGAAAGTAGACCAATTATCCTACTATACCTCAGACCCTAATTCCACTAGTAGTATCCCATTTGTTGGAAAATCAACCACTCCATATGAAGAAGTTGGTGTTGGTCTTCTCAAAGACTCATCTTTGATGGGAAATTTCACGTTCCCTCCACCCAATTTCTTTCATATTGATGCCCAAATTAACATGATTACATCAAGTACTTTCAAATTGGGAGATCCGTGGAAAGTACCTTCAGAATCAGAAATGATCTTATATGGTGATGAAATGCCTCGTAGCCCTTTTGAGTTAGCCTATGAGGCAATTCAGTCCTTTTCCAACTCATCAACATCTGAAGACAATTGAATGAATACAATTATTGATGAATATTCTCATTTGTCACGCTTGGAACCAATCTCTATGCCTGATCCTTTTAACACAATTTTTTTAACTAATGAAGGGATTATGGAAGTTATGACCTTGGACGAAATGCCATGGAATGATACTCATCATCGTTCAACCTTCTTTCCATCCTTTGACAAAATTGAGAATAATTTCTCATCTATGTTTTCATCTAAGACCCTTAGTGATCCTCAATGTCCAATATCTACCCTTTCTTCTAGTTCTAAACAGAATTTAGGGAACATATCAAAAACGATACCCATAGATATCTTAGTGAAACTAGGGATAACTGAAAATATTCATATAGGAGCTTCTTTTTCTTTAGAAGAGATTCAAACTTACAAAGCCCTATTTCAGGAATTCCGCGACATCTTTGCCTGGTCATATGAAGAAATGCTAGGAATCGACCCTAGCATAGTTGTACATGAAATAAAAACTTATCCAGATGCTAAGCCTGTTAGACAATGATTACATCCTATACATCCATGAAAAGTTGTCACTATCAAGACTGAGGTTGAAAAATTGTTGAAAGCAGGATTCATCTACCTTGTTCCTTTGACTGATTGGGTATCAAATATTGTGCCCATTAATAAAAACAAGGAACTATTCGAGTATGTATTGATTATCGAGATATTAATAAATCTTGTCCTAAGGACAATTATCCAACTCCGTATATCAACCAAATTGTCGATGACTGTGCCGGGAATGAAATTTTTTCCTTCATGGACAAATTTTCTGGCTACAATCAGATAAACATACTCCCTGTCGATCAATATAAAACCACAGTTATATGCCCATGAGGAACTTTTTCTTATCGCGAACTCCCATTTGGCCTAAAAAACAATGACATGACTTTTCATCGAGCAATGTATTATGCATTCCACGATATCAAGAATATTGTTCATCCTTATTTAGATGACCTACCGCTCATTCAATGAAAAGGCAGGATCACCCATTGCACTTAAAAACACTTTTCATTAGGTGCAGGAACTACAATATTCTCTTGAATCCACACAAATGTGTTTTTTGTGTGCAATTAGGTCGGCTTCTAGGTTTCATCATTTCGAAAAAAGGCTTTCGTGTCAACCCCTCAAGCTAGAGGAAATTCTGAATTTTCCTGCTCCTTCTAGCCTTACTCAACTCCAAAGTTTGCAAGGGAAAGCAAACTTTTTGCATAGATTCATCCACAATTATGTTGAACTAACCCAGGGTTTTACTCAACTATTGAAAAAGAGCATTCCCATTTTTCTGGGATGAGCTTGCTGATAAAGCTTTTGATGCATTAAAACACACACTAACCAATGCGACATTACTGCATCCACCCAATTATCATCGAGATTACTTTCTGTACTTAGCTGCGTCTGATGCCACCCTTGTTATGGAGTTAGTCCAACAAGATGATTCTAGCAGCGAACATGTGATTTACCATTTGAGTAGGAGTCTCACTAAAATCGAGATTAAATACGCACATGTGGAGAAGCTAGCTTTGGCAACTATACAAGCTTTTCAACAATTTTGTCACCATATACTTCTCCAAAAAACAACTGTCATTTCATATTGCAACCCTATGATGTACATTCTCACTAAACAATTGCTAGGGGGAAAATACTCCAAGTGGATAGTTATCTTACAAGAGTTTGATTTGGAATTTGAAAAATCCAAATCAAAGAAATCTTTGATTTTCGTCGAACTATTGTGTGATTTTCCTCATACTGATATAGAAAATGTAGTAGAAGACTCTTTTACTGACGAATCTCTCTTTCTTATTAGTACGCCATATCCGTGGTATGGAGATATCATTATATATCTCCAAACACAAACGTTTAGGCCTGAGTTATCCAAAACTGATCATCGTTGAATCCGATACCAATCCCAACAATATAATATTATTGGTGACACTCTTTACCGTCGCGGTGTCGATTCTATATTCCGACATTGTTTGACTCTCGAAGAGGCCAAAAAAACATTAAATCACTGCCACTCTAGAGCGTGTGGCAGTCATATGTCTGGGTATGTTACTACTTAAGATATTATGTGCTGGCTATTTTTGGCCATCAATGTTTAAAGATTGCATTACTATAGTCCGCAAATGCCATAATTGCCAAATCTATGATCGCAAAATGCGAGCACCTCCAACTCCTCTTCACCCTATCATAGTTGTCGGTCCTTTTTCCAAATGGGGCATCGACTTCATCACCTATAACCCTCACTCGGCCGGGGGGCATGGGTATATTATCCTTGCAGTCGATTACTTTACAAAATGGGCCAAGGCGATGCCTACATATAGAGACAACGACGAAACTGTAGCAGTTTTCATTTTCAATCATGTGATTGCTTGGTTTGGTGTCCCACAAGCTATTGTTACAGACCATGGTAGTCATTTTCGTAACTTTATGATGGTCAAACTATCCGCACAACTCGGCCTTCGCCATGATAGCTATACTTCGTATTATCCACAAGCTAATGGTCAGGTTGAAGCTATCAATAAAGTTTTAACCAATATGATTAAACAGATAGTTGGCATGCATAAAGTAAACTGACATTCTATGCTCTTTTCAACATTGTGGGCTTACCATACTACTGCAAGAACATCGACCGATTTTACTCCTTTTGAACTTGTTTATGGTTTGGAAGCAGTGTTACCCATTGAATGTGAAATCCCATCCCTAAAATTAGCTATCGAATTATTACCTTCTACCTCTGCAGACGAAGAATGCTTTGCACATTTAGCACATTTAGATGAAAATCACTGTGATGCCGTACTGGCTAGCAAAGCTCACAAAAAACGTGTCAAAGCTTAGTTTTATCAAATCACTGTGATGTCGTACTAGCTAGTGAAGCTCACAAAAAATGTGTCAAAGCTTAGTTTGATCAAAACGTTAATCCTCATTTATATTCAGAAGGTGACCTACTCTTGGTTTATGATCAAGCTCATTACAAGTTAGGTGTAGGAAAGTTCGAACCCATATGGCTTGACCCTTACATCATAAAATGCATATTAGCTAAAGGCGCCTATGAGCTGGATGATTATGATGGTATTCCTTTGGGAAAGCCCAAACATGGTATTTACCTAAAGAAATATTATTCATAAAAAATTTGGTGAAGATCTGTACATTATTTACCATTTTTCTAGGTATGTGTGACAATTAATGTTTTTTTCATTTTCTACTACTTCTCTTGCTTATCTCGTTTTTACACTTGATTTGCAAATGTTAACGTTCTCTTAGAATTACATTGGCTTTGCTGATGACGCTAGTTGTGGTACTCAGAATTTATCTTATGCAATTTGGGTTATCTATTCACCTTGTGATGAGCTAGTCTCTATTCATGGAATATGTCTCGGTCAAACAACCAACAACATAGCGGAATATAACGCAATCATTGAGATATTAGTTGATGCCATCACATTTGGTATCCAACGTTTGATCGTTAGGTTAGATTCGCAGCTCGTGGTATTACATTTAAATAGTGTCTATATAGTAAGGAGTCCAACCATGTTAAGAGTATTTTTACGAGTCCGTCTTTTGGAAAGGAAATTTGATTATATCGAATATCAACACATTCCAAGATATTTAAACACATTGATAGATGCATTGGCGAATCATGTGTTAAATAGACATTTGCAACATTTGTAAATTAAAAGCAATATTCATTCATACATTGATCAAGATAAACAATAGGAAAAAGTAGTAGATTTTTTCATTAAAATAGAGTTTGTATAAAAGTGTGTGTGTACAAAATATGTCATCTGAGGACATAAGGCCCCATGGCCTTGTATTTTCCGAATATGATGATACTAAAAGTCAAAATGTGGTCCTTGAAAGTAGAACATATAAGCATGATGATGCTCAAGATAACAAACGATAGCACGAGAAACTTGATAAAGAAAACATCTAAGGGGCCCTGACCCCAACTACATGTCTTTGATAGGCTCGGGGAATGTCATCAGTCCTAGTCTTTGGGATGTTCGAAGTCAACCTCTCAAGGTTGTGTTCTAGCTATGTCAAGATATCCTCTACCTCTGGGTTCGTTGCCACAGCTGCTATAACCTGCTCGCCTCGTCTATCAAATCGTCTCATCCCGGCTGGTCGAGTTGGACCCACATCTGCACATGCATTTTGGATAATTAGCCTTTGAAGACAAAAAACACATAAAAATTCAAAAAAATGGAAATATGTCAAAATGAGAAATTCTCACCTAGATCACCCTACTAAGTTCTTGTTGGAAGTGGGATATCAGGATCACCTCTGTAATTCATCCTAACATACAAAAAGTCCTCAATTGAAACAATTTGTTGGCCTAACTAGTCAAAGAACTCTGTAGTATACCTCACTACTAGTCCATCATCTCCATGGCATGCCATTAGTGCAACCCACCTCATCATGCATGGATCCATGGAACCCCCTCGTTTGCCAAAATATGATGTGGTCGGAGGATAGTAATCCTCTCTAAGGAAAAAGCAACAAGAATGGCACCATAACCGAAATTCTTCAATTTTCTATTATTGCACCTAGTCAACTAGACCTTCATGTTCACCACCACTGCCTTGCACTAGTTGTACACTGTGGATTCCCAACATTCCATGGCCATATGCATCTATGCCCGTGTGACTAAATGAAGGGCATCACTGCCACACAGTTTGCAAACAATGAAAGTAATGATCCTCAGGGGCAAGAGCTCGATGGTCTAAATGTCAATTCTCCCATCCTTGGGTGGTGCACCCCCCTGCAAAAGTGTCATAGATACCCATCAGTAGTATCTCCTCCCATCCTCTGTCTGAATAGTGAAACATCCACTCCCTAATTAGATACCCCAGTCAAGAAGTTGATGTCATCGACGTCAATGGTAACATGATGATCGACAATCACAAAACACTATTCCTGGACATTCTAGGTCCTCACCAGCCACGTCATCAGATCTACTTGAGCTTTCGTCCTAGGAATAAGCCAATATTTCAGAAGGCCATAAGTCCTGAGAGCCTGCATGGTGGTCAGATCTTCCAAAGCTGAAAAATCATTGGCTTCTTTCTCTCTTTCCCTCCACACCATTTTGAGTAATCAAATGACTTGAAATGACCATTTTAAAGGGATTATAATCATTTTAGAAACTCATCTCATGTTTTTTTGGGTCAAAACTTATTTAAAAATAAACCCCCGGTGCCTGTGCAACCACCCTTTTATGAACAGGGCGCAACTACGCCGATTTTTCCAGTAAAATTCTGCGCAGTCTGTGATTTTCCGTGTGGAAAATTTTATCAGCTTGCGTGGGCCCAACTGAAAAAAAAAAAAAAAAAAAAAAAAAAAAAAAAAACCGCGTAGGGCCAAGGGCGCATTTTTTAACATAATTTTGCCCCAAAAAAATAAATGAAAGCTTAAAATAAAATTCTAAACAGATAAAAAGCTAAGTTAAAGAGAGATCTTCTACCTGGAAGAAACAGTGCGCAATTTCGTCCACCGGTTAGCTCAGAATCAGTGTTGGAAGTCTAGTGATAAAAACTCCTCTCTCTTCTCTCAAATGGTCAAAATGCAAATGGTGAAAATAATTTACCTTTCCCCCTTTTTATATTTTTTTTTTTTTGAACTAAAAGATATTATTTTTTATGTTTAAAACCTTTTTAGGAGGGAAAATAACATTTTTAAGCAGTTATGACGAGTTATTGAGTTTAAATGTGCAGGATAGGTTACAGAGCGAAGATGAATCATTTTTACTTTGTAGCAGACTTTTATCACTTTTCATGCTCTTAAAAATTACGAAAATCAAAAATCATGGAGTCATTCTTTAAGCCGTTTCCAGACTCTTTCAAAACGAAAAGATCGTCGAGTACTTGCTTGTTCAAACTCGTAAAAGTAAATGAACAACTGTCCACTCAGTATAAGTTTATACCTTTTACGGGCTGAGCTAGGAATGTTTACAAAAAACATATACGTTGACCGAACATGGTCAATAAAGTTCTCTCTTGTATTATTTTATCCTTTTTCGGATGTGAGAGGCTAAAACTGACGAAAAAGAATCTTAGTCTAATGTTTTTCTTTAGACTCTCTAAAACTGAAAAACACCGAGCTTTACTTTCTCCAGGTTCATTTAAATTTTAAGTTAAAAGAACTGAATGAGTTTTCTTTTTGTGTCTTTTTCAAACTCTTAAAAGAAAAAAGACATTGAGTTACTCCTTTACTGGAATTGTAAAAATTAAACAGTACATGACTCATTAAGCATGACGAGACCAAACCACTCCTTCTTAGGGTTCATTAAAAATACTTCGATGAACTCATCCGAAGGATGAGCTTATAGTCCAAGGATATGTTATCCTCCTCAAGCTTGTAAAAAATAAAGAGGTACTTGCTAGCAATGGTGGGGGGAAATTAGGAAAAGGTTTGCATTTTACATTATCATTTTTAAAAGGTAGCAAGTTGCTCTTGAACACGACACTCCGTCACACTCATGTCCGGTTTGGGAAATCCATTTGTCTTACAGTTAATCAAACCTCATTTAAAGTCTTCATGGTTTCTGGTGTTATCATTAAGTCAAATGTTGCCAAGTCATTGTCGTGTTGTTATGTGTTCAAGAGAAGTTCAACCTCAGTTAAAACCGCTTTGAAAATTTTATGCCTTCAATCGCGTCGGCCATCCTTGAGTCAGTCTTTACAAACTATTTTCAAAACTTGACATTATGTTTCATGTCGTAGGCTTTCCTATGATAGGTTGCTTCCTATTGACTTCAGCTGATTATCTAGGAAGTTGATCTAGAAACCTTCAGTACCTTGAAGCATGCATGCCTTAATTGCAGGTTTCTCGCTTTCGATGATGGGTTCTCATCATTGGCCTTCGATCGAATGATTCTATGAATGCTCGACTTCAGATCACCTATTCACACTTTATAGATTGTATTGGAAGTACCTTGAGAGCCATTTTCATTATTGGTGTTTTCTCTCACGCTTGTTAACGGTTCACATCATTGACCGGTAATCAAGTGATTTCTTCCATGTTCGACTTCGAAACATTCACTCACATGTTTAAGATTCATACTGTGGATCGAGAGATGGAGATCAAGACCCTGGATCTAGTTTCATCAATCTAGGTTGCAAGGAAATTTTATATTCATGATTATGTAGACAGATGGCTGCATCCATGCTGTGTCTACCATCTATATGATTTTGGTTTTTCCATGCTTGTTCATTGAGTTTGCTTTACTCTGAGTATGGGAATGCCTACCTCAAAGATGATTTTTTGATATATATTTGCATTGTATTCCTTGAATGTTCCTTGCAGGTTTCCGACCATTGCCTCTGATCTGATCCTTGGAATGATAAAGCGCTTCAATATTTTAAACTTGTTTTTACAGACTTCACACTTTAGGGGGCAATCTGTTACATGTCAATTTGTCACCATGACACTTGATCAGTTTATGGGTCTTTTTACCATCCGTGAACATGTTTGAACCAACTCCCTCAGAAGTCAAACAACCCAAAATATTTTGAAGTAGATGAGAAAATTGGGGAAAATAGCTGTCACACCTTGTTAGTTCCACATGCGCTGATATTTCTAGAGTTTCCCGCGCATTCACTAGAATTGACTCTAAGAACAACACAGAGCTGGCCTCTTTCTGCCACTATAAACCTGCACAGATGAATTATAGAAAGTAAAAATAAAAAGTACATTCTAGAAACATAGTTGGTCGAATATTTCCCAACTAAAAGCTTCCAGGTGATGACTGTTTGGTCAATTTAGTGTCCTAAATTGCTCTACATAAATTATCAATCTGGGTATTGTAAACTGATGAAGTGTAGTGCATTGTTTGTGCTAGCTAACCCTTCTTACTTCGTTGTTTTTGTGTTTTATGTTGTTTTGGGGGGTTTTTAGTCTTTTAATTCCTAATGATTTACAATGTAAATTATCAGAACTAAATCTAACTTTCGTAAAGACTACTCAAAATCTAAAAATGAAAACAGAGCTAAGAAATAAATTAAAACAAAGCTAAGAAAGATTTGGAAGCAAAGCTAAGAAATAAATGAAAACAAAGTTTCTATTCTTATTTTACCATTGTTTCCAAATCATGAATTAAAACTGAAAGTGAAATTTGTAATTGATGTCTAACTAATTATAGAAATAAAACTAAATGAAATACTTGGTTACTCTGCCTCTCAATCTTGGGAGAAAGTCTCCTTGGGATGACATTTGAGTAATTCTGTACTTCATTAATCTAAGAGAAAGCAAATACAAAGATGCAGAAATAACTCATTGCATAGATGAAATGTTCAACCACTTAGTTAAGGATGAATTATCAACTTGAAGGGTTTTCCATAAACATTCATTAACACCATGAGTCAGTAAACTAAAAATGAAATGGTAAAGACAGAAAATGACACTGATCAGTTTAATTGAGAATTTAAACTAGCAAAACAGTGAATGAAGTAAACTATCCAACAGTGTATCCTTATCATTCTTCAATCCTACTCTCATCCTGAAACAAGGTTAGTTTTTAATTGAAGAAACAAGATTACACCATTGAGTTCTATCTTCTAAACTACTGATAAAAACTAAAAAGAGATCAAGCAAATGGAAACTGCTCTAAATTATAAACACTGTTAATAAGAAAATGATGGAAATTGCATTATAAACATTGTTAGTAAGAAAATGATTATAAACACTGTGAAAGAAAATGATGAATTTACAGTTAACAAGAAGAAGAAAAATAAAATGAAATGAAACCTTCTTCAGTGCAGGGGCCCTCTGCAACTAATTAGGCTACGCTTGCTCAATCAACTCCAAGAAAACTCCTTCAGATTTTCATAAAAACATGCGGTCTTCTCATATTAAAACAGGGACACAAAATGCCCAGAAATTACAGAGTCTAGAACTTCGATTTCACAATAAAACTATTACTATTACTACTAACTTCTTTGGTCCTTTACACAGGTATTTATAAGAAAAACCATATAATTGTTTGTGGAGAAAAGCATGCTACAACCAAACATGTAGAAGACAGATATGTGGAATTTCTTCCTCGGCTGCTGGAGACATAAATCCAAGACATGGTGGCTGTTGGATTCGTTTGTACAGGTGGCTATTGGAGTTCGTAGGTACAGGTAGTTGCTCCGGATAATGCTTCCCATCACTGTGAAATGCATTAATTAACCACGAAACAGAGTCTTGTTACCTTCGGTCTCTTTGTGTTTGACTTATCCATTGATCGTAGTCTTATGCCATCTTCTTTGTCGACCTGGGCTAAATGAATAGGACAGGGTCCATGTCATGATGATTTCCAAGCTGCCCATGTGGCTAGTTTCTCCTTCTGACACCTGGAACCTGTTAGAGCATGAAGGTAGTTGCGGAACAACTGATTAGCTACAGAATAGGCTGCGTTCCGTAGCTAATATACAAAAATTTATTCAAACAGAAAAACATAAAATCATAACATGTAAATCACTAAATGTCCTCCTCAAGACAGTATATACCAGTCATTGGTGATGAGAATGCATCTTTCTTATGGAAAAACAAAGAAAAGGAATGAGAAGAGTTGCTAGGGAAAGAGTAATTTTGAGGCTCAACATACCCCCACTGCAAAATCATTGCATGTCCCCATGCAATTTTCAAAAATGTGAACTTCTTTCTCCTATTGCATCTATTCTGACACTTCTGCCAGCACATCCAACTTCCTTTTCTTACTTCTCCTTGCACTGACTACCATCCTAGGCTTCTTCATAAGAAGTCTATATTTGAGGTTGATAAGTGTTCTACTTAACTTCCTATTTTTCCTCTTTGGGTTCCTATTTTTATTGTACCATAATCCAAGGTGCAGCATTGTGTTGTCATGAATGCCTCTATCCAGCTTGTTCTGTTCCCTCAAGATTTCATTTTCTTTTGAATGTGCTTGTTCAAAATCTCTAACTCAAAGATTTCTTGTTTGAGAGAGCTAGTTAGAGGTTCTTGTGGATTGACAGGCTGCTCTAGATTGGTTGAGGATCTTGGATCCATTGAGGTATCCTTTCTCTCTAATGACTCTATGTAGTCATAGATTTGTTGTTGTACTATATCTATGATAGGAGAAGCTCTGCTTGGGCTGCCTTCAAAATTCTATGGAGGAGAGTTTTGTGGACTGTGTTTAGGTGGAATACTGTCAGGAGATTGAACTGGGGTTTCTTCCTCTAAGTTTATGAACTGGGCTTCTTTTGATGTTACCTTCCTCACCTTACCTCGGAGTCTAGAGCTCCTTCTCAGGTTTTGGAAGCTTATGGTTTCTTCTCTTGTGTCCTTCTTCCTCTTTCCTATCTCCTTTTTCTTGATTTGCTCCTTAATCTTGGTCAGTCTTTCAGAGAGTAACTGTTCATCTTCTTGTGGTGATGAAGGTTCAGGAATGTCTTCATTGATTTCTTCAGCTCTCTCTTTCATTTTTCCTTTCTGTTTAGTCTGCTTCCTAACCTCTGGTTTAGAAGTTGTCTCTGCATCATTATTTTGTGAGGAGGTTTGAATATTAATGCTGATCTTTCTCCTCCTACTTTTCTTAACATGACTCTCCTCAGGTGACTCTGGAGCATCCTGGAAAAAATTTCTTACCAAGAAATCTTCCCATGTATCCCCTACACTTTTCAAATGGAATTCAACTAGTATTTTCACTAATCCATGATGATACATAGTTGTTTCTATGGATTCAATTTTCTTTTGGACATTTGTAGCCATCCTTCTCAGACTGTTTAGAAGGAATAAGGGAAGGTTGATGGTTCCATTTTCTAAAAAATTCATTAATAAGTGTATATGGTAAACATACATAAACCCAAATCTTCCTTCACATGTAATGAATTTTTGCAATATTAACAACATATTACTCCATTTGTTCTTGAGTGCTGAAATAGGAATTCCCTTCCTAAATACTGTAACATCCATACTTGGGTTTCTAAGGATCACTTTCCAAGATTCACCATGAAATTCCTTGTTTTTAAACCATCTTTCTCCTTGTCTTGGCAACTCTGTTGCTTTTGCTATGAAGGATTCTGTGACTGAAAATTTGATATCTCCTATCTCCACTTCTGTACCATCAAATGACCTTGCAAAAGACTTGGTAATTTCCTTGTGGTAGTCGTCAAATTTCTCAATAAAATTTAACCATCCAGCCTTTTGTAGCATTCCTTTAAGCTGTGGATACCCCTCCATATACTTTACCCTTACGGGCTCTGTCCTGACAATAAACCCCATATCCCCTATTTTCGGTTAACCTTCAAAATTACTCTCACTGTCTATAAAACGAGTGCTATTTAAGAAATGGAATGACTGTGTATGGAAATGGAATGACTGCGTATATATGAAAATGGAAAGACTGTGTGTATATGAAAAATGGAATGACTGTGTGAATATGAGAGAATAACTTAAGAGTTTTCATGTAATAAATAGACAGTAAGAGTTTAGAGAGTCATAGATAGGTAGGTCACATCGTCATCTTGACCGTTAACAGGTGGAGTTGTGGAGGACCGTTTGAGTACAGGTTATGGAGTTTGAAGCGGAGATTTGTTATGAAAGAATCATTGAGACCATTTGTCATTAAATATGGAAGATATGGCGGAGACATAGTGGCGGTCAAATCAAATGATGGTTGATTAAGGAGACATGTGATTATACATATTATACAAATTTATGTTTTCAAATTGCTTTTTGAAATAAATTTTTGTATTTAGCTTTGGAATCTTTAGCTTTTGCTTGCTAATTTTTTTGATGTTGATCCACAGGTACTTTGAGCATGGTTTGGTCTTCAAAAATTGATTTTTCTTCAATTCCCTGCATACATGATTTTATTATGAGCTGTACACTTGTGTCTGAACTGATAAACGAATTGTAGCTGCAGAATCAGATTAGCTGCAGAACAAAATCAGCTGCAGAACATGAAACAAAAAGTGAAATATGGCTTATGGATCATGAATGAAATGGAAGTAGCTATGTAAGTGAAATGAAATGTGATGTAAGACAAGATGATAAATGAAATGAAGATGGAGTGAAAACTGTAAAAGGAAAAATTGAAAAATTTATTGATGAAATATGACAATGGGATGAAGTGAAACTGCAAAAATAAAACGGAGTGAGGTGAGATGAGATGATGAATTTTGCAGAATCTAAGCTGTAGAGTGACGGTAGCTTTTTGTCACTACTTATTACTGAAAGAAAATGGAAAATATAGGGTGTCAGAAACCTCTGATTTTCACCCTGTATTTTCTGTATAAGTATGCCAATCAATGATTGGTTTTCAACCTTATACAATTTTATTTTATTTTTATTTGTTTTGTTTTATTTTATTTTTTTAGGTAAAATAAAGACTAAGTTAGTGGAGAAGAAGAATTATTCTTCACTAGCTTCATTTCAGAATTGTCTTGGAAAATATTAATGAACTCCTCTTTTGAAATGGGTTTCTGATATAACTTTAATCTATGACCATTCACAAGAAGAGGAGTTTTACTTTCATCTATTGTTTTGATCCTCACTGCTCCATTACTAAAGACTTTTTCAATCTCATATGGCCCAAGCCAATGAGTTTGAAACTTCCCTTGAAAATATTTAAACTTTGAATCAAACAATAACGCCTAATCTCCCACTTGAAACCTCTTGCCCTTGATATATTTTTCATGCCATTTAGCCCTCCGTTGTTGGACTATACTAGTCCTTTGAACTACCTCTTTCCTGATTTCATCAAGTTCATTTAATTGCTCCAGCCTATGCTTTTATGCCTCTAATAAATCTAGTCCCAGTTGGACTGCCATCTTGAAAGTTCTGATTTGGAACTCTATAGGGAACTGACTTGTTTCCCATAAACAAGTTCATAGGGTGTATGTCACGTTGTGTTACTTCATGTAGTTCTGTAGGCCCATAAGGCTTCAGGAAGCCTTTTTGCCCAATCTCTTATATGTAGATGCACAGTCTTGGTGAGAATTCTTTCAATCACTTTATTTGTAGATTCCACTTGACCATTTGCTTGTGGATGATAGGGAGTAGATTTCCTATGTTTGAACTTGTATTATTCCACAAGCCCTTCCACTGTTATAGACATTTTTGTGCCTTATAGCATGAAGCATGAAATGTCGATAATCTAAGGGATCCAAAGTCCCTAAACATGTTGTTCCTACCCCTAGAGGAACAAGGTCAGCAAACCACAGCACTGAAAATCAGTTCTCCACCTGAAAACACTCAAAAACAAGCTATTTCTGGATCATGTCAGCTGCTCCACTGAGCATCTGCGCTGAATGTCAACTGCTCCACTCTGTACCTGCGCTGAATGTCAAAAGCAATGAAGGCTACTTGCGCTGGGCGAGATTGGCCAAGTGGCACAGTCATTCTGCAAGGTGTCAAATGCCCAGGAAGCTTCCAAAATGACACTTGGATCAGGGAATTCGCCTTGTGATGAGTAAGAGGATCTAGATCTCCAAGTGGAAGCAAGAAACTCCAAGTGGACTCAAGAACTGAAGTATAACTGAAGTGGGAGAGGACACTAGTCAGCTTCATGCCAACCTCAAGCTGACTCATCCTTTCTCCAAAACTCCTATATATAGAGCTCTCTCATGAGGTCTAGGGAGGCTGGAATTTTGTGAATGTAAGGAAGTGCTGTTGGTTTGTGCATAGAACTATTGGGTGATTGCTTTGAAGGAGGTGAAGAGGAGATTTCTTTCAGCTGGGAGGTGTTGCTGGATTGGGCCTTTTATGGTTGTAACACTCTCAGAACTTTACTTCTTCCATTAATAAAGCATTTGAGGTTCTTCTATATGCATGTGTCTTTGTGGCGTATTGATGCTTGTATATTTGATTTATTCTAATCCTTGAATCAATTATGGATGTATGCTTCTTGTAGTTTCCCTTTCTTGTGCTTTTGCAGGATCTTTGTGTAGCTGGGCCGGTGAAAGAGCAAGGAGCTGGGAGCAAGCAGCAAAGAGGGAAGATTGGATCAACCATTAGCGGAAGACAACGGTTAGTGGATCCCTTTCTCCTCTCTCTTACATCTCATAAAGAAGTAATCTTGAATAGCTTTGTATTCAGTTGTTGCTGAGGTACTATCACCCTTAGAGTGGGATAGGGTCATTCCGTATTGGATACTTTTCCCAACAACATCCACCATGTTAGATGTAAATTGAGATCCCTGATCTGTCACAATTTCTCTTGGAACACCAAAACGAGTGAAGATGTCCTCAAAAATAAAATTAACTATAGATTTTTCATTAGCAAAAGGTAATGCTTTGGCTTCTACCCATTTAGTGACATAATCAGTGCATACTAATATATACTTCTTTTGCTTAGATGGAGGATTAATTGGCCCAATAAAATCTAAGGCCCACTTTTCAAAAGGTTCGATGAGTACTTGAATTTGTAATGGCATTTCATTTGAGGGAGCAGGTTTCCCTACCCTTTGGCAGTTGTCACATCTCTTGACATATTCTTTAGCATCTTTGAAGATGGATGGCCAATAATATCCTAAAGAAAGGATTTTATAGGCTGTCCTCTTGTCAGCAAAGTGTCCACCACATGGCTCATCATGACATGCCTTAATAATCTCAGGCATTTCATCTTCTCTGACACACCTTCTGATCATAAGATCTAGGCCTGTTTTATACAATTCGTTAGTGATCCATGAATATCTTGCACTTTCCTGAATAATTTTTCTTTTCTCTCTAGGAAACAAATGTGAAGGTAACTTTCCTGTGACCAAGTAGTTAGCAATACCTGAAAACCAAGGAGTTTGAGTAATTACTGCAAAAAGATATTCATCACAAAACTTATCTTCAACCGGAGAATCTTCTTTGATATTCTGAATCCTGGACAAGAAATCAGTAACTGTGTTTTGTTTTCCAGGTCTATCAAGCATAGTAATGTTGAATTCTTGCAAAATTAAAAGCCATCTTGTAACTCTGTCATTAGTAATAGGTTTATTCATTAAATATATAATTGTAGAGTGATCTGTATGAACAAAGGTTTCATAGCCTGTTATATAGTGTCTGAACTAGTTAATTGCATGAACAACATCTAAAAATTCATTTTCAGTCACAGTATAATTTAACTCAGTGGGAGTCAAATTCTTACTTGTATAGTAAATGGCATAAAGAATCAAATCTTTTTGTCCCAGTACAGCTCCAGAGCTGTATCTGAAGCATCTGTTGAAATATGGAAAGGGAGTTTCCAATTTGGACCTCTTAAAAATGGGTGCTTCGGAAATTTTTGTTTTTAACGTTTCAAATGCCAATTGGCAGTCAAAATTCCAATTGAATTCACAAACTTTGGTAAGCAATTTGAAGAGTGGGGATGCTATTTTAGTGAAATTTTCTATAAACCTTCTATAGTATCCTATAAATCCTAGAAAACTTCTAACATCCTTTTGGCAATTTGGAATTGATAATTTAGAGATGACTTCAACTTTAGATTTGTCAACTTTAATCCCATCTCCTGAAATGTGATGTCCTAAAACAATACCTTTTGTAAACATCATAAAAAAAATTCATGGCTTAGTGAAAGGTTTGTTTCTTTACATCTTTTAAGAACTTTTTCCAAATTTTCCAAAGCTTCTTCAAATGTATTCCCATAGACTGTAAAATCATCCATATATACCTCTACACAATCATGTATTAGATCAGAAAAAATCCCTAGTACTGCTCTTTGGAATGTTGTAGGTGCATTACATAACCCAAAAGGAAGTACTCGGTAGGCATAAGTTCCCCATGGACAAGTAAATGTGGTTTTATCCTGATCTTCAGGTGCTACCTGAATTTGATTATAACCACTAAAACCATCCAAGAATGAGAAATACTTCTTACCTGCTAATGTATCTAACACTTGATCTATAAAAGGCAAAGGGAAATGATCTTTAAGGGTTGCTTTATTCAGTTCTCGATAATCAATGCACACCCTCCATTTACCATTCTTTTTAGGCACAATTACCAAAGGAGAAACCCATTGGCTATCTAAATTGGGTAAATGAAGTTTACATTCAGTAATTTTTGGAGCTCTTCTTTTACAATCTCCCTAAGATTTGGATTCATCCTTCTTTGAGGTTGTCTGATAGGTCTACAATTTTCCTCAATGTAGATGTGATGGTTACAAGTCTTAGGATTAATACCTTTCATGTCGGTGTATTCCAATGCAAATGCAACATAATGTTTTTGTAATGTTTTGATTAGCTCTTCTTGTTGTAGTTTCTTCAAGTTTTTGTTTATGTTCAATGTCCTACCTGGAAAAATTTCAATTGTAGAGCTACCAAACTCTTCCATAGAATAGAGAGACATCTGCCTAGATGACAAATATTCAACATTAGATTTTTCTTGAAATTTCTCATGGTCATATTCTGAAGATGATTCAAAATTTTCTAATGTATTTAAAATTTGACTATCTTCACTAATATCTGAAATAGTAAAGAGAGGCTAAATATCAGATTCATCATCAATCCATTCTTTGTCATTTATTTCTGTGATTGCTTTTGCTGGAGGATATAAAGTAATTTTTTTTGTTGAATTACCATCAGAAATATACATGTCACCAGATCTACAGCTAATAAAAGCATCAGCTGTGGCCAGCCAAGGTCTTCCTAATATGAGTGGATGTCCTCCTAGATTGTTCTTGGGAGTTAAGATCATGAAATCAACAAGGTATTCCCAAGAATCTAAGGATACTGAAATATCTTCTAACACTCCATCTGGTTTGATTACTGATCTATCTGCTAGTTGCAGTAAGGTAGGTGTGTAGAGAAGATTAGGAAGCTTGAGCTGCTCCATAGTTTGTTTGCTCATGATGTTTATTGCTGCCCCTAAGTCAATCAATGTATTTGGAATTTCAATTCCATTGATATGTGTTTTCACAATTGGACTTCCTAGATCCACATATTTTTGTATGGCAATTTTTCCCATCATTATGTCTGCTATTTTTCCTACCAGGTGAATTCTTTTTGTTTCCTTTGTTTTTCTTCCTGGTTTCTTTATGCTCAACTCCTTTATTGTTTTGGCTAGAATTGGAATTTCTTTAATGGCTTGTAGCAAAGGGATTTTGATACAAACATTCTTCAATTCATCTAGAAAATCATAATTGGGCAACATAATATGCTTTTCTATTCCTCTATCAATTTGTAATCTTTCAGGAAAAGGAGGTGTAGAAGTAGATGCTGGTTGCTCATTAATAGGAGTTGTGTTCACTGATTCTTTTTGTTTTTCTTTTTCAATGTTTTGGTTTTGGAGAGGCTAGAATTGGAATTTCTTTAATGGCTTGTAGCAAAGGGATTTTGATATAAACATTCTTCAATTCATCTAGAAAATCATAATTGGGTAACATAATCTGCTTTTCTATTCCTCTATCAATTTGTAATCTTTCAGGAAAAGGAGGTGTAGAAGTAGATGCTGGTTGCTCATTAATAGGAGTTGTGTTCACTGATTCTTTTTGTTTTTCTTTTTCAATGTTTTGGTTTTGGAGAGATGTTCCCTCAAAACTTTTATTGACCTTTAGAGAATCTTCCTCAGAACTGTCTTGTTCTTGAATAACTACAGAAGGTCTTTCCTTTTCTAATATCCTACCAAATCTCAGTTGAACATCATTAAGATCTAGATGAGTAATCATGTAAGTTGGAAATTGTTTTCCTTCTACCATGTAAGCATTCTAAGGGTTTTTATTATTTGGGTTCGGTAATGGCTGGGCAAGTAGCTGATTTGGTTTCTGCTGAAATGGTAGTAAGAGTTGAGGATTTTGGTTTTGTTGTGGAGATTGTTGTGGAAATGGTAATGAAAGTTGAGGGTTCTGATTTTGAAGTTGTGGCTACTGATTTTGTTGTTGAATGTGTGGGGGAAGATAATTCTGATATGATGGAGGATATTGATAATATTGAGAAAATATCCCATAAGGATTTTGTACTCCTTGTGCATACGGTTGAGATTGAGATTGAGGTTGAGGCCAAGGTTGCTGCCAAGAATTCCAATTTGGTGGGGGATGAAGATATATTTGATTGTTAAATCCCTGATTTTGTGGCCCCTGCCAAGGTCTTCTAGCAACAAAACAAAGAGGTTCTGCAAAATTTGGGACTGTTTCATTTTGAAAGACAGCCTTAAGACCTGGAATTGAAGGACAACCCTTAGTCTCATGGCTTTTTGAGCAAATCATACAAATTTCTACAACTTTTGAATCTAAAGGGAATTCTCTTAGAGCATGATTTTTTATGCATTTTGGACAAAAAATGGCTAAAGCATCAGCCTCGGTTTTCTGGTTATTTTGTAATTTAAGGGTGTCTATTTGCTCACTAGGACTCCCTAGAATGTCAGTTTTAAATTCATCAAGCATATTTCCAATTTCTGCCCTACTTACAGATCCAGTTGCAGATTTGTTTACTCTAACAAGAGAAGGATTTCTTGGACTTTTCCTAGTTTTGGATTTCCCTCTTGAGAGATGAACACATAATTCTCCTATATCATTTAATGGGAGTTGAGAGATATCTTCCTTCCCCATCATGTTAAGGATATCTATCCACTCATCTCTAATGGCTTTTAATAAAAGAGCTTTCAAGGTATCTTCATCTAAATTATCCATTTTTTCTCTTTTCAAATTATAGTTGAATCTCTCAATCAAATCCTCTAAGTTTTCATCCTCTCTTTGCATCATTTTGAACACTTCATCTTTATGATTGGTAGGCATGCAATAATCCAAGTACCTATCCAAAAACGTTTTTTTCATGTCATTCCATGTTCTAATGGACTGAGTGACTAACCCCATGAACCACTTCAAAGCAGCTCCTTTTAGTGTTGAAGGAAACAATTTGAGTTTTTGAGAGTCTTCTAGATAGTCATAGGTTCTGCACAAGACTTCAAACTCAAATAAGAATGTTTCAGGATCCTCACTTTTTAACCCATGGAAGTTTGGGAGGACAAAAGGTGATATATTTTTCATTGTGGCATTTGTTTCCTCATCCACTATAGGGAATCCAAAAGAATTATCTATTTCCCTATTTCCTCTGCCTCCTCCATTATTTCCTCTACCTCCTCCATTGTTTCCTCTACCTCTTCCTCTACCCCCTCCAAACAGACTGAATTCCCCATCTTCTCCTTCTTCTGCCATTATAGTTTCCTCAGAGTCAGTATAAGGTTCAACCTGCAAGGTTACTTTCTCCTCCTCTGGTTCTTCTATTAATGGGATATGGGAGAGAGGTTCTACTTCTTCTTCCTCACCAGGTATTCCTAATTCTTCAACTAAAATGTGCTCTCCTGTGGAGGTGAAAAAGGTTATTCCTGCTGTTGGAGATTCAAGATTTTTCTCCTCTAGGACTGACTTGGTAGATGAAGTAGGAGATTCTTTTGATTGAATTTCTACCTTTGGAATTTCAGGTGTTCTATGGCTGGGAGTATGAGTTTGGGATGGAGGTGTATCTTTCCTTGTTCTTGGTGGAGTAGGTGGTGTTGTAGGAATTGAACTACTGCCCCTAGCTATAAATCTACCCCTAGAGTCTCTTTCTCTATGCATATCATTTTTTTTTAATGTAAGAGATAAGGCTACCTAGTTACACTTCCCCGGCAATGGTGCCAAAATGTTTGGTCAATTTAGTGTCCTAAATTTCTCTACATAAATTATCAATCCGGGTATCGTAAACTGATGAAGTGTAGTGCACTGTTTGTGCTAGCTAACCCTTCTTACTTCGTTGTTTTTGTGTTTTATGTTGTTTTGGGGGGTTTTTGGTCTTTTAATTCCTAATGATTTACAATGTAAATTATCAGAACTAAATCTAACTTTTGTAAAAACTGCTCAAAATATAAAAATTGAAAACAAAGCTAAGAAAGAAATGAAAACAAATTTTCTATTCTTATTTTACCATTATTTCCAAATCAAGAATTAAAACTGAAAATGAAATTTGTAATTGATGTCTAACTAATTACAAAAATAAAACTAAATGAAATACTTGGTTACTCTGCCTCTCAATTTTGGGAGATAGTCTCCTTGGGATGACATTTGAGTAATTATGCACTTCATTAATCTAAGAGGAAGCAAATACAGAGATGCATAAATAACTCATTGCATAGATGAAATGTTCAACCACTTAGTTAAGGATGAATTATCAACTTGAAGGGTTTTCCATAAACATTCACTAACACCATGAGTCAGTAAATAAAAATAAAATGGCAAAGACAGAAAATGACACTGATCAGTTTAATTGAGAATTTAAACTAGCAAAACAGTGAATGAAGTAAACTATCCAACAGTGTATCCTTATCATTCTTCAATCCTACTCTCATCCTGAAACAAGGTTAGTTTTTAATTGAAGAAACAAGATTACACCATTGAGTTCTATCTTCTAAACTACTGATAAAAACTAAAAAGAGATCAAGCAAATGGAAACTGCTCTAAATTATAAACACTGTTAATAAGAAAATGATGGAAATTGCATTACAAACATTGCTGGTAAGAAAATGATTATTAACACTATGAAAGAAAATGATGAATTTACAGTTAACAAGAAGAAGAAAAATAAAATGAAATGAAACCTTCTTCAGTGTAGGGGCCCTCTGCAACTGATTAGGCTACACTTGCTCAATCAACTCCAAGAAAACTCCTTCAGATTTTCATAAAAACATGCAGTCTTCTCATATTAAAACAGGGACACAAAATGCCCAGAAATTACAGAGTCTAGAACTTTGATTTCACAATAAAACTATTACTATTACTACTAACTTCTTCGGTCCTTTACACAGGTATTTATAAGAAAAATCATATAATTGTTTGTGGAGAAAAGCATGCTACAACCAAACACGTAGAAGACAGATATGCAGAATTTCTTCCTCGATTGCTGGAGACATAAATCCAAGACATGGTGGCTGTTGGATTCGTTTGTACAGGTGGCTGTTGGAGTCTGTAGGTACAGGTAGTTGCTCCGGATAACACTTCCCATCACTGTGAAACGCATTAATTAACCATGAAACAAAGTCCTGTTACCTTCAGTCTCTTTGTGTTTGACTTATCCATTGACCATAGTCTTATGCCATCTTCTTTGTCTACCTGGGCTAAATGAATAGGACAGGGTCCATGTCATGATGATTTCCAAGCTACCCATGTGGCTAATTTCTCCTTCTGACACCTGGAACCTGATAGAGCATGAAGGTAGCTGCGAAATAGCTGATTAACTGCAGAATAGGCTACGTTCCGTAGCTAATATACAAAAATTTATTCAAACAACAAAACATAAAAGCATAACATGTAAATCACTAAATGTCCTCCTCAAGACAGTATATACCGGTCATTGGTGATGAGAATGCATCTTTCTTATGGAAAAACAAAGAAAAGGAATGAGAAGAGTTGCTAGGGAAAGAGTAGTTTTGAGGCTCAATAATGACTATTCGAACTATAACCCTCAGAATGATGCATCTTCATCCCTTTTCTCATGGTAACCTAATCCCTCAATGAAGGAGTCTCATCCTCCTCTTTTGGATATGAAACTTCTTCCTCTTGGCCTATAAAATGACTAGAGGGTGTAGGGATTGAGGAGGTCAGAACTTAGAGAAGACAAACTTATGTTGTTGGTTTGAGATTGGAAAGCTTGTCATCTAAGGAGGATATTGAAGGCATTTAGGAGGGACCTCACGACATCAAGGCAAAGGTTGTAAGGCTCCTCTTAATATTTGATTAATACAAATGAACACTTTCTCCCATTGATTTGTCTTATTGTAATAATGAATGGTTTACAATTGTTTATAATGTTTATTAAGGAAAATTAAATTCCTAATTCCCTTGATCATTAGGTTAAGTTGTTTGCATAATTATATCACACGTGATTTTGATCCTCTTATGGTCGATGTTTGCAGGTCTTATTAAGCATTGAAGAGCCACATATAATCACAACAAGGGATCTTCGTCAAGAATTTCGTGAAATAGGTAAGAGGCTCATCCATTAGCTTTACTTCTTATAATTCAAACAAGTTTAACTTAGGGAAAGAGCCAGTTCAATTGTCTTTCTTGTTTCTAGTTTCCATCAAGGATCTAGGGAGATCGCTCTTGTCCACAAGAGGAATTTGTTCGGTGTAACAAATTCGAGCTCATCAAATGAAGGATGATTCTTCACTGGTAACCACACTGTAGTTAAAGAGTCTTGTCAACATGAGAAACAAATTTTCTCTCATATCTGCAAAGATGGATAAAGCAAGTGTTATGGAGCAGGATAATTTGTTGTGGGAACTCGTCAAGATGATCAAACAAGTTAGTTCACTATTATTAGCATCTTTGTGTTTGTTAATGCTACTAATGTGTTGTACATGGACAATAGCTGAAGTAACACATGCAGAAGGATGTGGGAAAATGTAGATGGATAACAATATGATTTCAATTATCATAATTATTATTCAACCTTTTGTGATGTTCTAGATACATAGAACAAGGTGGACAAACACTAGACAAGTGGGGAGGCAATTCCTGCACTTGGTTTTTGAGTAATAATCTTTTGGAGGTCCAAAAAATCTCTTATAGGGGAGGTTTGATTAAGGAGGATCCTAAATGGCCTAAAATCCAAAGTCTCCAAAATTTTATGGAAATATTACCATGTCGAAGAGCTCGATGAGATGATTACAATGCAATTTGAATAACATCAATCCGACTATGTATGTGAAAGTTATTGTAGTTTGAAGTTTTGCAACAATGGGAAACAAGTCAAAGTCAAAGTCAAAGTGATGTGGCACGTCTTGGTGTTGACAAGTGGCACATCTTCGAGCTGAAACCTAGCGCAATGAGAAGCTGATACTTGGCAGGTTGAAGGCTCAACATGTGGTGTTATAATTTTTAGCATTGGATAGGTGTTCTAGTCTCAATTTGTGTCTAGGAGACTAAGGGACACAAAATCTCCAAAAGCCAGAAAATGTTTCATGATATAGGCTTGTGAAATTCCTTAATTAAATTAATTAGTCATCATTTAAAATTGTCCTATGTCTAACTTAGGAAAACTAGTTAATTAATGGGAATTAATTAAGGATGATCGAAAATGCTCTAGAGACTCACATGGATCGAGTCTAAGATGATCTTAGTCGTTGATGAGGATCTAATCATGGCCATTGAAGCTCCAATGAGATATTATAAGAGAAAATTGATGGGATGGAGAAAGACACAATTGACACAATAGAGGAGCCAGTTCCTTGGCAAATCAAGCTATCAAGTTGCAGAAATAACCAAGAAAGTGAGTTCGAGCCAAACAAGAAGAGCATAAGTGATTGAGGGAGCAATAATAGTGAGTTTCAAAATATTTTCCAGTGTCAGAGTGTCGGTAAATGGGAGGCAAAAATATTATGTAAAGAAAGTCGTCTAGGTGGTGCGAGTTAGCCAATCTAGTTGAGCGAATTGTTGAGAAGGTTTTGGATAAGTTTCTAGAGGCCGGAAAGACATTTTGGAAGGAAAATAATTTTTTTCTAGTGGTAGGAGAAGGCTAAATGACCTATTTTGGAGCAGTTCTAGAGGCTGTATGATCTGCACAAGCTAGTAGTGCAAGTAATTAGGAGGCAGTGCAAGCAAGCTAGAAGGGAGGTAGAATTATTTCGCAGAGGGAGAATTTTTCTCCTAATTATTTTGACGAGATCTTTTGTTGGAGGATATCCAGTTGGGCATCCAAATATTGTACTCAGATTTTTACTGCTTCATAATAATAAAATAAACCAGCATATGTTGTACAGGTTTTCCCTTCGGGTTTTTTCCAGGGACATTTTAGTCCAAAAATATTGGTGTCTACTTTATTATGTGTGTGCATTATTTTCTTAGCTTCTAGTTTATTTTCCACATAACATTATATTTTTGGTGAAGATTACAAATGTGAGTTTATCAATATTTTTCATAATAACAAATAACTTGCAAAGCAATTAGGAGTTAAATTTCCAGTTAATTATAATCAAGGAATTTTAACATGGTATTAAAGCAGCGTTGAAGATCATATCACAGGCACATAAGCGAGAGGAGAAAATTGTGCAGATTCAGAGGGCGATCTGGGCATAATTTTTGCAAATTTCTGCAGGCTAACCAGGGGTGCGAATTGCAAAGGAAGAGGGTTTGATTTCCAATTCTAGGCGGAGGAAAAATTCTAATAGCCTCAGAAGCAGCATTGTAGCAGAAGGTTCCAGCGAGAAAATCAATTAGTTCGTTGAGTAGATATGGGCGCAAAATTTTTGCAGCGAGGGTTTCATCTGTAGATTTATGTAGGGACAAGAAGAAAAAAGCACACTAAAGAGGAATTTCCAGAATTTCTTAAAGGGATTCCATATCCAGTTTCCAGGAGGAGATCCATGATTTCTAGTTGCAGTAGGCCATAGTAGTTTTTCCAGTCAACTAATATGAGCTATAGGAGCAACATATAATGTACCAGATTCTACAAAAAGACTTCTAGAAGGTGGAGCGAGTTGACCAGTTGAGGTGTAGTAGGCAATGTGAGTACCAGAGAAGGACTTCCAGAGGCAAGCAAGAACATATATGTGCATTCATAAAGGAGTTCATGTAGTAGAAGAAAGGCCAAGCATGGAAGAGAAGGATATTTCCAATTTTAGTCTCCATTTATTTGAGTTTCACATAGATGGATGTAGTAGGTATTAGAGATCATGATAGACTTAACGATGTATCAGACTTTGGTGTCTAGAAGGCTAGGATGTAATTCCTTTTGGATGATCATGGTTTGAACGAGTTCATGACAACAATAGTAGTTGAACTGATCCTATCTAGTTTCATGAGTATAAGAAGGATATGGCCAAAGCAAAGAATATCATCCTAGATGGGGTTCGAGATCGTATTGTCCTGCATATTTATGAGAAGAATATGGCAAGGGAAATGTGGGAAGCCATTATGAAGCTATACCAGGATCCATATGAGAATCGTAAGATTATTCTCAAGGAGAAGTTGAGGAACAAAAAGATGTAGAAGGGTGAAGGCATGACTCCTTATCCAACAATAATTTAGAATGTATGAGATGAGCTAGAAGGCATAGGAGAGAAACCATATCACAGCGACCTTGTGCGAATAACTTTGAATGGGTTTACCAAAGAGTGGGCCACTTTCATTTAGGGGCTTATTAGATGAGAAAAAATGCCTAATTGTGAACTCCTATGGAGTGAATTTACAGAGGAGGACTAAGGCTTAGTCTAGTTGAGGGCACTACAAACACCAATAACAAGGGGATGAAGGTTGAGAAGGACGAGGAGAATGTATCCCTTGTTAAAGGCGAAGAAGGGTCCCAGTTAGGGACAAAGCTCAAAGGGAGGCGAAAAAAGAAGAAGGATATATCGAAGATCAAATTCTTTAGGTGTGGTGAGATTGGTCACTACAACACCTAGTGTCCCAAGAAAAATATGGACAAGAAGGGGGAGCAACAAACCACAGCTTCAGTAGAAACAGATGAGTTGAACTCTAGGTTGGAGGAATTTACATTGATAGTGACTATACCTCCAGAAGGAGGAGGAGCATAGTACTTTAGAGCTACAAGATTGGGTAGGGTCGAAGGAGCAGGGAAAATTTTAAGGATGAAAATTTATCTTAGCATTTAGAAACCTTGGCGAATATCACTAGTCCTCGATATGTCATATATAAAATGTTTGGTGGTATAAATGTAAAACTATTAAAATTTATAATAATTTTATATAGTCTCTATATAAAATTTTAGTGTTTTTTAAGGTAAACTAATTTAATACTATAAAATTTGGGCAAAATAGTTTTAGAAAAAATGGTAATTAACGAATTGGGTTTTTGGAAAAAACATGGAAAATTAGCCCACTTGTGAATATTAGCCCCTAAAATTTTCCCTACCAAGGAGGACAACATCAAACATGTGTTTCCACTTAGATAATTACCTTTGTTATGGGGGCCCTTAATATTTAGTAGTAGGAGGATCGAAATGTTAGCAAGTGTGGTTAGATCTTAAGAGATAGTGCAAAGCTAGTTGTAGTCAAACACTAGAGGGGTGTAGAGACAGTTGGGTACAAACAAATACTCAGTAGACAGAGCATAACTAGTTGCAGCCAGAAACTCAAGGGACAATTGTAGAAGCCAATTGCAGGGACAATAAATCAATTCTTAGTTGCATTAGTTGTAGTAACAGTAGCAACATGAGGTCATAGGCAGTGCATGCAGTGTTGAAAACAGTGCAGGGTGGCACAGTGCAATTTCAACAACAACTTAGATGCAGAATGGTTCGATTACATGGTTAGTAGATGAATCAGAGTATGCACAATAGCTTGGTGGATAGCGATAGATTGTTACAGATGTCAAGCACCAACAGTGTGGTCTGACTATAGAGGAGTACATAGAGAACATCTTCCTCGTTAGGAGGGAGTGTTAGATTTTGTAGCATCAGACAAATGTTCTAGTCTTGATTTGTGTATAGGAGACCAAGGATACGAGATCTCCAAAACCCATAAAAGGTTTAGCGAGATAGGCTTGAAAAACACCTTAATTAAATTAATTAGCCATCATTTAATTTTTTCCTAAGTCTGAATTAATTAAGGATGATTGAGAACGCTCTAGAGACTCACATGGATTGAGTCTAAGTTGATATTAGTCATTGATGAGGATCTAATCATGGTTGTTGAAGTTCTAATGATATATTATAAGAGAAAATTGATGGGATGGAGAGAGACACAACAAGAGGGGAGTGAGTTCCTTGGTAGATCGAGCTATTCAATTGAGGAGAATAACCAAGGAAGAGAGTTTGAGCCCGAAAAGGAGAGCATTAGTGATTGAGGGAGCAACCACAAAGAGTTCCAAAGAATTTTCCAGTGCTAACATGTCAACAGAAGGAAGGCCGAAATATTTTGTAGAGAAAGTTGTCGAGGTGGTGCCATTTAGCCAGTCCAGTTGAGCGAATTGTCAGCAAGGTTTTGGATAAGTTGTCAGAGGCTGAAAAGACATTCCAAAAGGTAGAGTGAATTTTTTCTAGTGGAAAGAGAAGGTTAGAAGACCAAATTTGGACCAGTTCCAGAGGCCGTACGAAATGCGTAGGCTAGCCATGCGGAGAATTATTTAGCAAAGGGAGTTTTTTTCTCCTGTGGGTGTGGAGCCTAATTATCTTCCTGATTGTTCAGAGGTTTTTTGTTTCAGCCACGTTGCATCCCTGTTCTTAATGGGGAAGAAACATCACCTGTTTAATCACTGTCAGGGGTGGTCTAAGGGAGGGCGATGATGATTTTATGAGCCCCCCCCCCTGGCGGGGGTTTGGGGGCAATGCCCCCGAAGCTAAAAATAGATGAAAAATTGCCTTGTAAAATATTGTAATTTCGTAGTTAATATAGTTTGTTCATTAGACACATGAGTTTACAGTAGAAGTTATGTCAATTTAGGGTTTTTTTTCCATAGAAGTTAACCATCAGTTTATATGAGGGAATTCTATTGCGATTTTGTATTATTATTCTGAGTGAGAGAGAGAGAGAGAGGAGGTTGTGTGAAAGCAAAGAGGAAATTACAATAGATCTATTGTAGGTTGTATCTATTCATTTTGATGGTTAATATAAAAGGAAGGATTGGTTGTTTCTCCGTGGACATAACCTAAATTGGGTGAACCATGTATATCTGTGTCTCTCTTGTTTTATGCATTTATGCATTTGTGTTTCTACAATATATTATGTATTTCATTGCTTTGTTAATTCATTTCTAACAACTGGTATCATAGACGAAGGTTTATTTGGCTAATAAACTTGTAGGAGAGAAGGATTCCTGGTTCGAGTGGGAGAAATGTGATGAGTGCCAGTATTGTAGCAAGGATGCTGCAACTCCTAGGGCTACCAAATTTACTTCATCAACCCGAGGTTCATACAAACTTGGAGGTGACAATGTTGTATACACAAATAGATGTAATAGGTCCACTCTTTGTCACTGTTGAGCTAGGGAGATAAACCACTAGGGTTTCTCTAACCAGCCTTCTATTGATTAGAAGAAGTCTGATTACCAATTTAGAGAGGAGAATCTTACCCTAATTGAGAGAATTGAAATGCTACTTACTGCAGTAATGAAACACTGAAAGAAATGCCTACAAAACAACATAACTCATCTAGTTATTTGTTAACATACATTGCTTGTAAAAGAATTCTAATTTAGCACATGTGAGGTCCTAACTAGTCTAGGCGTGAAGTTTGATCTAAACAAGCACTTAACTGCTGTGTGCATGAATAAATATAAATATTTTTTCCTCTTTATCTTTTCAGTTGAAAAATGTAAATTCTAATCCTTCTTGGTTGCATGGCAGGTGAGATAGGTGTGGAGGGAGATGAGTGCAATGGCTTAGATGGTTTGGAAGGCAAGCGAAGGTCTACTCCTAACTTTAGTGATGTTTTTTCACAATTTAGGCTCAAAACAGGCCACTACAGGTTTTCGTACAGGATGTCTATAGGATGTCCTAGTTCACCTACAGGATCCCTTGTTTTCCTATAGGAACATGCAGAAAGCATAGGGAGTGGTTTAAAAGGTGAGATGGAGCTTGTAAAAGGTGGGTAAGGAGTGAATAAGGCAAGGGAGCGATAGGCACTCACTCAGAACTTAAACCAAAGCTTTACGATGGTTGGATTTGCTCAATAAGCATGGCAAGTTTTCCTTGTAAAACAATAATTCGAATTGAGACCTCAGTGGATTTTGGTGATCATGGGTGGATATGACTTGGCTGAGGCTGATGATATGGTCTTCTTGCAATGTAGAAACTCCTGCAACATATACATCATTGTTGGAATTTATCCATAAATTCATCTCAAAACAAAGGGTTTACTTAAATAGAAGAGAACAATTTTTTCATCATTTATTTGCCAAGTTCATGCATGGGAATGCTTGAAACCATTATGAAAGAAAAATGAAATCAATTCCAGACCTGAAATATCAGAAATGTCAATTGCAACCTATTTTCTAAAACTAAAAGATGATGACCTAATTCGCAGAAAAACCCTAAATTTCACAAGAAACCATAATTCTGTCTTTTTTGGGTTTAATGGGAAATGTTCCTCAAGCCATGATCCCTGGAAGGGAGAAATGAGGTAAGATCCACTTGTTTTTAAGAAGAGATTTCAGCGTAAATCACATTCAGAAAACCTTTGTCGACGCTTTTCGAACCAACTAGTGTGGTTCATCGTCAGGACAAGTTGAAGAAACAGATCCAACTTAGCATGTTAAATAGTCCGAGCAGAGTCTCCAACGGCTAACTTGACCAACGGCTAATTTTGGCTTTAGGACCAGGGTTATAAAAATTATTATAATTCAATGGAAATTAATTAGATTAGGTAACCAATAAAAATATATAAATATATAGAAAAATAATTTAAATGGTGTTAATGGTAAGTTAAAAAGTTATGTTTGATAATTAAAAATTATAAGATGTTTAATATTTAGATGGGAATTAGTTATATAAAGGACCTTTTCTTATAATATATGTATAAAATATATGTGTATATATATAAATATAAAGTAATATTCATAAAAGTTAGTTACAAATAATCAAAACATTGGAACAAGAAAATTAAGTTAACTTAACCCAACAAATAATAATAATAATAATAATAAAATAAATAAAATAAATAAATAAATAATTAAATAATAATAATAATAATAATAATATATACAATTTAATTAAGAAAGTAGAAGGTTGTAAAAGGTACTAATATCGGGAAAAAAAAAATGAAATAAGAAATAAAAATAATACAAATAAAAATAAATAAATCAAGCGAGCGACACATTCTAAAAAGAAGAAGGATAAGAACAGGATCAAAAGAAAACTACAGAGCCAAAAGGAGAAACCCTAGGAGGAAGGAAAGACACGGCTCCAAGGAAAAAGAACCGCGAAAATAAGGGAAACAATGAAAGCTAGAAAAAACAAGACTAGGAAGAAAGGGCAGGGATCCAACAGCTACTGATCTTCCAGCCGTCATCTCTATTGAGATTGTTTGGCCTTCTTTCAATTTCAATAGCTTCCTTGAATTTACGGTGATGGAACTGCGTAACCTTGGCAATAACCTTGGCCTCCTCAATACACACCTGATGCTTGGTATTTTCCGCATGCTCTGCTAACGCTAGAGACTTGGTTCTCCCATGTCTTAGGTCAGCTACATGTTCGCTGATCCTTTGATGGATGGAGCGCCTTGTTTCCCCGATATAGGGGGTCCCACAAGAACAAGGGATCAAGTAAACATCCTTCATGTCTTTCAGGTCAATGGGATCTTTCATCGATTGGAGGGATTTGCGAAGTGTTGAGGGGCCTAAAGGTTGAGGGAATATCATACTTCTTAAGAATCTGAGCAATCTTGTCCGTGGTTCCCTGTACATAGGGAAGATGGACCCCTAGCCGGTGCTCTTTAGGTTCTTTTTTTCTTAATGAGTTTTTAGAGGCTTTAAGGAAAGCCTTCTGACCTAGGCGCCTACTATAGCCATTCTCCACAAAGACATTAAGGAGATGGGATTTCTCCTTATCGAAGCTCTCCCTATCAGAAATCCTTAGGGCACGAGTAGCGAGGGTGTTAAGAACACCCAACTTTTGAGCAGGGAAATGATGGGAATCGGCATGAAGATACTGCTCAGTATGCGTTTTCTTCTGGAACACTGAGTGGGAGAGAGAACCATCCTTATTCTTCGATATAAGAATATCCAAGAAAGGGAGGCAACCATTGACCTCTTTTTCCATAGTGAACTTAATGGCAGAGGACTGACAGTTGAGGTGATTGAAGAAGAGATCCAACTCCTCTTGGCCATGGGACCAGATGAAATTAGTGTCATCTACATACCTTTTCCACAGCTTGGGAAGGAGATGAGCCGAGGCTAAAGCTTTGGTTTCGAAATCTTCCATAAAAAGATTTGCAACAATAGGGGATAGGGGTGAGCCCATGGAAACACCACAGGTCCGTTCAAAGAACTCACCCTTGAAACAGAAGAAAGTGGAAGTGAGATAGATCTCAACTAGATGCGCGGTCTCAGGATCTGTTAGGCAATAGATCACTTCCATGGCCTCCTTTATAGGGATACAAGTATAAAGGGAGACCACATCAAAGCTGACTAGAATGTCCTTAGGGTCAAGCTTTATGTCCTTAAGCTCTTTAACGAAGGAAGCAGAGTCTTTTAGGAATGACTCTGTACGGCCAACCAGGGGTTTGAGCTTAAGGGCAAGGAATTTAGCAAGAAGGTAGGTCAGACCACCAATGGTATTGACTATAGGCCTTAGGGGGGCGCCTTCTTTGTGAATTTTAGGCAGCCCATAAATCCTAGGGGTAATTGGACTGCTCTCAATGAGTTTATGGCAAAGGGAACTCACAGAGCTACTGGACTTGATGGCGAGAGCCACCGTCCTAGAAATCTTCTTAAGAGGGTTCTTGGGCAATTTTTTATAACTGCCACTATTGTAAAGATGATCTAACATCTTCTTGCGGTAATCATCCTTGTTAAGGATGACCGCAACCCCTCCTTTGTCAGCCCTCAGAACGACGATATCATTGTTCTGGTTTAAGGATTTAAGGGCAATGAATTCCTCATTGCTGAGGTTCTTCCGAGGGGGCTTAGCCTTTCTAAGGACAACAACTCAATCCTGCCTGATATTGTTCTTAATATTATCCGGAATATCTCTAATCCCGTGTTCCATGTCGCAAATAATGTCATCCACCACAATTTTTCTAGGGGCTGTTATCATTGAAAATTATGTTGCCAAAATTGTTCAGAGTAGCTTAAGGACAAAGTGTTTTCGCAGCGCATAAATCCTTTAGCAGTTTCGCAGCGCAACCTGCTTTAGTGATTTCGTAGCAGTGTCATTTACTATAAATGCATGTGAGCAGTTTGGAATAGCTGGAAGAACAGTTCTAGTGTCCTTAATGATATATTTCGCCTTACTCCAATCTCTGATGGGAAAATACTTATTGATAATGTGGATATATCAAATGTCTCTCTCAAAGAACTCCGCTCCAGACTGACTGTTGTCCTCCAAATTTCGTTCTTGTTTGAAGGGTCTTTATGGGAAAATTTAGACCCCTTTGGTAACATTAATCCAAATGGAAGATTTGTTGTTGTATGTGGTGATGGTGAATACATAATTTATACGGCACTGGCATGGAGGAATAGATCCTTTGGATCTGCACTCGAATTTGTTTGGGCCTCAGATGGAGAATATGCAGTTCGAGAAAGTACTTCCAAGATCAAGATTTTTAGCAAGACATTCCAGGAAAGGAAGAGCATTCGGCCAACATTTTCTGCTAAAAGTACCGGGGGAATATCGTTATGTGTAAGGAATGGAAATGAGCTGCCCTTCTGTATCACTCATGTTCCAAGGTGGCGGTAATGCAACATGTCATAATATGGGTGCTTGCAAAGAGACGGTTGACAGTTGTACAAGCAAAAGTTGCGGTGGTCATGAAGTGGACATAATGCACTTTTCAATAGGAACCGCAATTCCAGGTCGTTTGTATGGCACCAACATAAGTGATAATACAAATGGCGCTGGAGGAGATAGGGTTGCCCATTTGGTTGATCTATATGCATCCACATAGTCGGTATCTTGATGGATTGGATCCTCAAGGAAATGGAAATGGTGCTAATTTTAGTGCGCAGAATGATTGGCAGGGAGCGTAGTGGCATGTTTTGATTGACAATTCCTTCGGTCTTCTGGAGAATGCAAGCCCAGCCTTGTGGCAGAGTCTAAGGATGTTTTTGATCAGAAGGCAAGTAATAAATATTGGATTGATGTGCAACTTCGGTGGGAAGACTATGATTCTCATGACCGTGAACGGTATACGAGAGCCAAATTCTTAGACTATACAACAGATAATATGTCAATTTATCCATCACCCACTGGTGTTATGATTGCAATCGATCTTGCTTACAATTTACATTCTGCATTTGGTAATTGGTTTCCTGGTTCAAAGCCTCTTTTGGCCCAAGCTATGAATAAAATAATGAAGTCAAATCCTGCCTTGTATGTGTTAAGGGAGCGCATAAGAAAGGGCCTGCAACTTTATTCTTCGGAGCCAACAGAACCGTATTTGTCATCTCAAAACTATGGAGAGATTTTCAGCAACCAAATTATATGGTTTGTGGATGATACAAATGTGTATCGTGTCACAATCCATAAAACTTTTGAAGGAAATCTTACAACGAAGCCTATCAATGGAGCAATTTTCATATTCAACCCGAGGACAGGGTAACTATTTTTAAAGGTTATCCATACTAGTGTGTGGGCAGGACAGAAGCGTCTTGGTCAACTGGCTAAATGGAAGACAGCTGAAGAAGTAGCTGCATTGGTACGTTCATTGCCTGTTGAGGAGCAGCCAAAACAGATAATTGTAACTCGTAGCCCAATTCTCCTCACTATGATGGAACAGACACTCAGATGAACATTCGCATGACAAAGCTTGATTTCTTCTGCAACAGATGTACTGTTGTTTCTTTGATTGACTTCGGCATGGAACTGAGTGAATTAATGGAAGTCATATCTGAGAAAGCATCTCCACAGCATGATATGGCAGGTATTACAGTGAGGATGGTCATTGGTGACAATATTAACACAGCTAAAGCAATTGCAGCGGAATGTGGCATTTTAACAGATGATGGTGTTGAAACAGAAGATCATAAACCTTCTGAGGCAGTTATCTCTTGTTCAGGGATAAAAACCCAAGACAATGAACTTTGTTTTAGCCTCTTATGTCAGGCAGCTATTGAAACTCCAAGGATTCTTAATCTTTCAGGCAGTGAACACTTTAGTGGACCTTATGGGGAGGGTTTTGTTTTCATTGCCAATGATTGGCATACATTTCTTCTTCCTTGTTACTTGAAGACAGTCAGATTTTGGGTTGAAGCTGTGTTTTTGAAATTTCACAGCAGTTTCGTAGCGCGCTACGAAACTGCTGTAGCTGCATGTTACAGTTCAGTTGATCTATTATGATTAACAAAGCGGCAAATCTTTTTTGAAATGTTGTGTCATCACAAGGTACATGAAACGGTGGACAGCACATACAGGACGCTCTATTTTGGTTAATTAAAGGATAAAAGCATACTCCTTTGGATTCGAATATGTTGAGGCAAACCAAGGACCGACAAACAGGAGCAGTTTCCTATATTTCAGGGTGTTGGAAAACATGTTACATTAAAGGCCAGCAAGCAACTACAGACACCTATCACAGCCAAACTAAAAGAAGCCACTTGTCAGAGAACGAGCCTGTTCTCTCCTTTCTCTCGTAGGAACACCATCTTGATTGTAATAAATGCTATTTCCAGCATGATGTAGAATTAGAGTTTTAATTGTTTTAGGATTCCAGCGCTGTCAATTAATAGTCAGCTGTAATTATTAGTTAGTTAAAGGTTAGTAGGTGTCATCATAGGCAGAATCGAGCTCCCCTCATGCTGGAGGAGGAAGCTCCAAGTAGTTAGAGTCATGTTTTTATATATAGCTGAATGATCTATGTAACAGGGGTTGGATATTTTATGAAAAACAGAGTGCTATTTTGGCTTGTGTAAAGAACAATTTTCAGTAATATAAGATATATGCCTTTCTTCTCGAGATTCATACAGCATTTCCATGTTCAAGATGTGTTATTTTACTTTGTCCTTCATGTCTTTTTTCAGTTGCTTAGAGGAGTAATCACTCAGAATTCACATATGTTTCTCTGACTTCCTGTACTCTTCTATGAACTGTGGTTTTATAAGAGTTATATTTTGAACATTTAAATGTCACATGCCCTGACTTCTATGTAGAGGAAATATCATTGTTTGCTGTAGCATGTTTGACTCCATAAGCCCAATGGATGTATGTGTATGTTTGTCCAGCCAACAAGTTCATTAAATCTATTGTACAAGAGTTAGCCCTCTTATCAACATTCAAAATCAATAACTTTTTCTTGAGAGAGCCCTCTCAGGCTAGGGAGGCTAATCCTTAGTTAAAAGCTTGGTCTGAAACAATTACACAGAGTTTACCTGATCAGCAGCCCTTCAGTGCTTGATTTTGTGATAACAGGGGCAAGGGCAAAGTTTAAGCCTTTGCTTAAAGGTCTAAAAACAGAAGGGGAAAAATAAAAACTCGATAAGTTAACCACTCTATTATTCCGGGAGGGAGGGGGACGAGCAAACAGGTCCAAATCCTTAACCTCCTTGTTATGGTTATCACTGCTAACAATATCATTAATGTTATTGTTGATAGATCCTATGTCCTCGTTTAGTTTATTAGTAATATCACTAATACTAATCTGGTTACTAATAATAACATGTAAATTATTATTACTATCATTGTTATTAATATTATTAGGATTACATAAATTATTGCTATTATTATTATTATTATAATTAATGTTATCAAAATAATAATATTCATTATTATTATTATTAATAAAATTATTAAAATTACATAAATTTTTATTATTAATATTAATATTATCATTATTATTAGCTGTTGGTCAAGTTAGCCGTTGGAGACTTTGCTCGGACTATTTAACATGCTAAGCTGGATCTGTTTCTTCAACTTGTCCTGACGATGAACCACACTAGTTGGTTCGAAACGTGTCGACAAAGGTTTTCTAAATGTGATTTACGCTGAAATCTCTTCTTAAAAATATTATGGATCACAGAAGCCTCAATTAAATAATTGATCCACTTGTTGTCAGCCTTTTTTGAATATTTTCTTATCTTTATAATGCTACTATTAGAACTATCCACAAATGGAAGCAAACTAATAAAATATACCAATACTTGTAAACTAACAACACAAAAATCATTGTAGCAACTAACTATGAGTACAAGCCTAAACATACATATACAACAAGAGGAACCTCTGCTGCTAGGGTTGGGCCCTAACCCAAGAGCTTCAGCCCTCTGAGTCAACTCAGTGTTGGATCAAGGGAATGTTGCTCATTTTCATTAAAGAAATCAGAAATACATAAGAGTGCTTGGTTACAATCCTTTAACTCAAAAATTGCTTAGCTATCTTGAACAAAAAATTTGAATCCTAATGAGGCTCTAGGCCTCTTTATTTATACAACTGAAGTTGCCAACAACTTCCTTAAATCTAGGGAGGCTTGGCTCCCAATCTTGAGATCAACTGGTTCTTAACTGTCACTGGCTTGGCTGCCAATGATCCTCATGACTCGACTGCTTGCAACTCCGAGCTGGTGTGATTTGATTGAGGGATCTTTGAGTGAGTGAGGAGTTAAGGAGGGAGATCCTATCTCCTATAATCTCTCCTGTTTGTCTCATTCGAGTTCCTTCACCCTAATTAGCCACAATTTGCTCCAAAACCTGCAATCAATGCACATTAGACCACTAGACATGACATCTTACTTTTACTCATCTCATTAAGCAAAATATAATTAAAACATGTAAAGAATTATGAGATGTAGAAAATTTGTGTAGGTTAACCCGATAATGCAATATAAATCAAAGCAGAATACTATAACCTACTTCTACTATCAATTTGTAGAAGCTTAAAGATTGAACTGAACAATATAACTAGAAGAAGAAGAATCAATGGCACAATACACATGAAAATACTTTGGGGAAAGCTTCAGCTAAGAACCCCACACTATTGTATTAGCATACATGATGGAAATACATAGGAATTATATAAATCCTTAACTCTCACAGCTAGCCATCTCTCTAATATAATCCCAACAGATGCTCACAGGAAATCTTGGCTTCTCTCCAGCCTTCCTCTTTGCCCTCCAAGCTCCTATTTCCTTGCGTTGTTCCTTGTGGACGATTCTCCTGTTACCAAGTGGAAAACCTCTTCAAAACTACGCAATCCTCAAGGATAAATCCTTGACTGCATGCATGAGTTTTCTCCATGAGAAAACACATGCAACTGATAGTACACTGTCCTTGAACATTAATCTCAGCTGGGTAATTCTCAGAATAGACATGCATGAATTTCTGATGAGGGAATCTTCAATTAACTAGAGTAGCACTAGTTGAGTGCATTAATGCATCAACTTACTATTAACTCACTATTAGTTCCTCAAATAGTTTGGAACTAATTTAACTGGACTTCACTTAGTAGACTGAGTTAACTAATTACAACTCAAATATAACTCAATATTATCTCCTTAATTTAAGGGATAACTCTCGCATGACTTCAGAAAGACTTCTAACTTGAATTTCTCCAACTAATTAATTTAAAATAAATTAATTAATTATTTCCAAGTAGTTGTTAAGACTAAATTCGATTTTAATTCACAATTTAATTCAAGGACAGATTAAATTGGAATATTCTTGTTTCCATATTTCAACACTCCCTCTCAACAAGAAAGGGATTATCTGCCACCCCGATCCTGTCTCTATGGAACTCGAATTTACACTTTGATAATGCCTTTGTCAAAATGTCAGCATCTTGCTCCTTTGTCGAAATATACTGCATCGACATGATCCTCTTGACCTCTGAAAAGCCACGGGCAACAAATCTTGCCTTATGCTTCTCCACACTACCATCAACAGCTTGCTTTACCTTGTAAAGCCAACGGGAAATCACAACTGACTTGTTCTCCGGTCTCAGAACCACGTCCCAAACACTATTACGAACTATGGAGTCATACTCCTCCACCATAGCATCATCCCAATTCGGCTATTGCACTGCTTCCTCAAAGGAATATGGCTTGGTCTCAACACATTCCCCAACAAGGGCCATGTATCTAGTGTACCTCTCAGGGGACCTCCTCTGTTTGCGCTGAGAAGATGGTTGTTTGGTCTAAAATGCGATGCAAATTAGAGTTTCATTTACTATCAATCTAGGTAAGTAAACTTCGAGGATCATCCAATATATATGGACTTAGAGACAAACTAGACTAAGCTAGGTGAAGAAATGCCAAAGCTCCCTTACAGGAGGTTTTTCATTGGGATCTCCAACATCTATTTAGTCATTTAACAAAATGAAATCTAAAAATTAAAAGACATTGTGATAAGTGTAAGAAATATTAAAGCTCCCTTACAAGAGACTACTCATTAATATTTCTAATCATCTTAATCAAAAAAACCTAATTCTGATTGATTGCATGAAATATTAAAGCTCTCTTACAAGAGACTATTCATTTATATCTCAAGCATATAAATCAGAAACTTAAACTAATGAAATTAAACATTAAATAACAAATCAGATTCATTGAAGGAAACATTAATACTTTCTTACGAAAGGTGATTCGTTAATATTTCAAACATATGAACCTAATAATTTAATCTAATGAAATTCAAAAACAAACATAAAATAAAAGTTTACCAAAATAAAAGTGTACTTGCTAGGGAATGGGGATCCTTCCAAAGATTCACAAGCACACCAAAAGAGAAGTCAAATGTAGAGGATCAAAGAATCTCATTCATCATCAATTGCAAATTGCAATTATAACCATTACAATGATTCTCCAAATCTAACTTCTCATTACCAACCTATAAGATACTAAGATTACAAATGAAGGACTAGGTTCTAAAATTCTAAAAATTAAGATTACAAATGAAGGAGATAACACTCCTATTTATACAAAAGCTATGATAACAAACTCATAAATGTAAATCCACTATTCCCTCCTTTGATCCACATATTTCTCAACCAATGGTGACACATAACCCTATCCTCCATGATCTCCTCCATGAGGTCCATGATCTTCTCCATGAGGTCCATGATCTCCTCAAATTCGAATTTGAACATAGAGTGCCACATAAAGATGCCTTGGAAGCTTCCTTTGTACCTACACATGTCAACAAACTCATTCTAATTGTTAGGCATAAGTATATGGATATTATTTTCTAAATTTTAACCACAAATTCTCTTAAAAATACTAAGAATTAATAATGTTTTGGAAAACACAATGATAACCCATTTAATGATGAAAGTGAAGCTAATGTGATGACATGGTGGTGGAATAGAGGTGAGAAAAGGTGTGAATGGAGAGAAAGTGGATGTTGAATGGACTGAAAGTGGTTGTATTTTAAGGATAGTTCTTAGGCCCAACATACCCCCAAACTGAAGGTATTACATGTCCTCATGCAATCTATTACATTACTTTTGATACTTGAGCTTTGGCTTAACCTTTGCATAATATCATTTACTTAACTTTTGCAAAGTGTTTTTGATGAATTGCAACTTGGTTGGTTGTTGTGTGTCAACCATATTTTGTTTGTTGCATTCAATTTTAATGTATGATCTTTACATCATGATAATTTGATTGTTATTACAAAGTATTTTGTTGGAATGCATCATGGTTGGTTCTTGTGTAACAACCATGATTGTGTTGGCATCCAATTAACTTTTAAATACTTTTTACAAAGCCATTTTTATGCTCATGATGATGTAATAGTAAATATATTTTGAAAGTATGTGGGTTTTAGAATGTGATATATGAATATGGAAAAATATGAAGGTGACAAAGTATGAATGTAAATGTATCCCCCCCTCCACCCCAAACTAATGGTTTTGGCAATTTTGTGAAATGAGGAAAGGAAGTTTTTTCAAAAAATTATCTTTCTAGTTTTCAAGGAATTAAATGGTTAAAAGTTAGAAAATATCATACCTCAACTTACCCTTTCAAAAATGGATGAGAGTTGTGCATGTGTGGCTGCAAAATTCTAATCATAGTCTTCTTTACTTGGTTGTGAAAATGGTGGATGAAATCGAAAAAGTGAATCTTTTATTGTTGCTGCATCAGCTGCTAAATCTGCTGCTGGATCTTCTGTTGAATGTTCGGAATCTATTGCTGAATGTGGCTGAAAATGTGTAAGGCTTGAAAGGTATACAAAATTTAGAATTTACACTTTCCCCCTAGCCTTATTTATTGACTTGTCCTTAAGTCATTTACATCAAAAACTGAAAGGTAATGAAAGCAAATCCGCTTCCTCTGCTACAAAATCATTGGTCTTCAAGTCTTCAACACTCTTTGGCACAATCCTTGTCATGTGAATAAATGTTTTGGTGTCGAACATAACAAGAAATTGTTAACTTAGTGGCCATTGATGGACGCCACTAGTCAACACGAGATCTCCCATCTTTGATGTGGATGAGAGTCAATATGCCCCAAACACATCTTTCTAAGTATGAATGAATTTGTTTTTGTCGAATACTTAGAAGATCCGATGAACAAGGGACATTGATGTATTCCCTTTGTTTATCGGCATGATAACTTGCCCTTAAGGCATGCAAGCTTCAAGGTGTTTTTAGAAAAATATTTAGACTCAAGGACTATGGACTCAATGGTGTATGGAAGCAAGGTTTTATCTGCAAGTGTAGGAAAAATGAAACCGACAATGAATATGTAAAGTGGAACAAACAGCTTGTAGATGAGCTTCGTTGGTTTTATTGGTGGGTTAGGATTGAAGAAAATACAATGAAGTGTATGTGGGTAACGGGAAATGGATAATGAATCTTGGTGGGAAAAAGTGAATTATGGCATGCAAAATCTCAAAAATAGAAAATTTGCTCCTTAATTATGGACTTTCTGCTAAAATAGCTGAGTTTGACCAGTGTTGACTAGCCACCTATAGATGTCGAATTCAAGTGTGGATGGGTATTTCACCATCCTTGTACATTTAGGACAAACCCTAGCTCTTCGAATTTGCTAATCTGTCATGCAACATATCAAACCATTAAACCCTTAAAGGAAGTTACAAGATCTTGTAATTTTCTGGAAATGTTGCTCTTATGATCATGGTCTTGTTCTTTAGATTTTTTCATGAAACTAGTCTTTTGAAGACCAATTGTCGTTGCAATTTAATCTCCTTAATGATCAGTTGATCATCCGAAACTTGCTAAAAAAATAACTTGGCATAAAGAACATAAGTTTGTTCAAGAAGAGATGGCCATTCCCTTCGTGATTCTTATGCAAAAATTGAATGCCAAAATGAAACAGATTAAGGAATATCAAAAACATAATTTTAGTCTAATTCATGATGTTAATACAGTCTATTTTTAATAAAAACAATAACCATAATAAATAAATCAACTTCCTGTTTGTGTCCGATGACTCATGGAATGTGCATGTAAAAGCTTGGCATTGTAGATTTGTGGTGTCAAGAATCTCAGCATGCCTAATTCACCAATAGATGGTGGAATAAGTCCTTTCACTGATTTGCTTGAAAGATCTCTGCAGAAACAACACAAATAACTCGTTCAAGTAGAGTCCCAGTGAACATAGTCAGTCCAAGTTGGAATGTTTTGTGTAGAAGGAAAAGGTCTTTCAAAGAGGAATTCCTAGCTCAGAAGATAATAGGTTTTTATTGTCACAACCTTTAGACCTTAATGCCACAAATTTCTAAGCTATCTGCAATGAATATACAAAATCCAAGCAATGGTGATAAAAGGTGCAGGTACAACTCTTTTTCAGAGGTATGAGAACACGGATAATATTGTAAAAAGGTAGATATCTGAGATCCTTCTTTGCTCTACAAATAGAACCTTAAAGTTTATGTCCTATTCATATGTTTGTGAGGAGAATTTTACAGTCCTAGTCACGACCTTTCCAAGATAGAAAACGTTTTTCATCATAGCAGTTTCCCAGAAATGCATAGCAATTTTGACACATCATTTTAAAACTCGATTTATAGCCAAATAAAAATGAATTTCTAAAAAATAGAACGTGGGGTTTCTCATAACAGGGGCAGTTATAAAACCAAGAAATGTTTTGCGCCAATTTGTAATCGATCGGGAGATATGTGGGGTTCTCTGGAGCCTTATTTGGCAAACTGCGTGTGAAAAAACAGTTTTTAATTCATGCAAGGACTGTCCTGCAAAACGTGGTATTAGAGATATTGAAGACTACAAAAACTTGGGTGTGCCATGAGAATTAACACTCTTATTGTCGACGACACCATTGTCCAAGCCGTACAAGCAACTTGCAGTTCTCATTAGTTTTATGGAGAAACTAGTTTCATTATTCTGGGCAAAATAAAAAAACGCAGATCACTTACCTGGCATTCCTTTCTGGAGATTCCTTTTGCTGTGTCGACCTCCTGTTTGAATCGATATCTTCTCTAATTGATAGCTTCAAACGATCTTGTCATTTTATTGGTTGCTTCCATCTTGTACACCAAGCATACACATCCACGTGGGTGAATATAGACAAATAGAACGCCATCATTCATGCACAACAGCCACAAAGTACATGTAAATATCCTTGTTTCCACATGGACACAAACAAAGAGTGGAAAGGATTGAGATGATATGTTGTTTCCATGTCTTTAGTTTGAATTCAAAATTCAACATTTTCATTTGCCTCAAGGAGCTGGAAATAATTATTGTAGACGTACTCAAGGCCATAACCATTTTCTTCATTGTAGGGTCCTCATTTGGGCAGCAGGTAGACCATAGAAGGGTAGTAGTTCACCTGAATATGAAAACACTGTTGTTTTCTGCCTTGAATTATTAATTGCAATTACTCTAAACAACCAGAATAGAATTATGCTCCTGTGCTAGGGTGTTTATGAGCATATCTACAGTTATGCCATGCACCATTGTAGAAAAAGTTGTCTTTGGACTCCTACGCATCTGTCAACGTTTGCTTCCTTACAAGGAAAATCTTGTAGATGAACTTTTGAGATCTTTGCAACTTATTTTAAAATTGGATTCCTGTCATGTATGAATTCAGTTTTTGATCAAGTCATCTTTACAATTCTTGATGATTTGTTGGAGATTGCTCAACACAAATATCAATATCGCTTTCCTCATTGAATTGCTCTGCAACTCCTCCACCATTCTCACCGCAAACAAGTGTTCCATTTGCGCAGGTGGATCACATTACCATTTTTTTATTGTTGTCATTGCAAAAGATTATTCATTGAATTTTCATGGCAGGGGAGAAAGGCTAAAGAAATTTACAATGTACATAAAAATACATCATCCAGAAAATTCATGGTGAATGGTTGAATCGTGATTTCTTGCGTTCATGCTGCCGCCAATCATCAATCATCAAATTGCTGAAATTGTGCCACAAAATATGCATGCAATCATCAATTCATTAAATTTCTCAAATCCTGCCATAAAATCAACATGGAATCATCAAATTGCTTAAATTGGAATATTGTTGTTGTAGGTTAGATGGATTCGTGCCATCACTTTTGTCCCTTCTAGACGAGGTAGTTGTCACGATGTCATTGCACTTTCTAGTGAAGACGCTGTTGCAGAGCGGAGAAGGAAAATCCTGTTAATTATATTTATGGTAATTACTCATTGGTTTAATTCACATGAACCCTTCTGTCCACAAATCCTTCTCATGCCGAAGATGATATCTCTGATTGGTCCAACACTTTGGATTTGGCCTTCGTCAGCATTACTATAGTGCAATGATCTCCTTTATTTCTCCACTGCTCGATTAAGAAATCAACGATCTCTCTATGTATGAACAAGTGGGAACGTCTTTAAACTTTTAATAAACATTTCATTATGAAAGGATGGCTTTACTCAAGCAACTAAGGGACGTAAAGGTGTGACAGTAGAGTGGAATTTCAGAGTCGAGCCAACTACGTGGTGGGTTTAAATGCAACACGATATTGGGTGATTGAAATGTGTCTAGAACAGTGACGAGTCACGTGAGATGGCATGGCTTTTGGTTCATGGAAATGCCTACAACCTTTTGTCCACAAACTAATTAAATAGTGTAACTTTTGGTTTTTTTTAGAGGGAAGATTGAAGCGTTTGTGAACCTTTTTCTTCTTCAACGATCCAAAGATGGAACTCGGAAAGTCGGTGTGGCAGCTATAGAGCGCACCAAAGATTTAAGTGAGGGCCATCATTCTTCTCGAATTTGCATCAAACAAAAGTTCATAATGATTTTGACTTAACCAAAATTAGTTTATTGATTCATATGCATTTTACAACACTTTAATAATGGTCACAAAAAGCAATCATAATATATACGCTAACAATTTACCCTTACCGCTTATTAATGCAAGGTAATTTCAATATATGTAAAAATGTTAGTCTAATGAGGTTTTTTTTTTTTTTTTAGAAATTAGGGAATCATTATGGAAATCTAGGTTAGAGTAAATTTTTGAAAATCTAAATTACAGTTATAAAGTTTTGGAATTGGATTTTAAATACCAAAATTTTTGTATAATGCTAAATTTATTTCTAAAAATAAGAATTGTTTTTAGTGTGATTTTTTTTTTTGAAAGCGTTTTTTTTTTTTTAGTAGATTAGCGTGGATGAAGTGGCTCTTACTTAAATTTATTCATGAGAAATGTGGATGATTTTTTATTTTTTATTTTTATTTATTTTTATAAAAAACAAGGCTAAAAGAAAACTTTACGAGATCTCGTTTTATTTGTCTAATCTATTCTACCTTTAACATGAAAGATTTTTTTTTTTTTCCTAGGTAAAAGAATGCTTCCAGTGAAGCCACCTACGGACTAAAAATTTGAAAATGCTCACATCAAGATTTAAAATTTTTACCTTATGATTTGTAAACATGTGAGTAACCTGTCTTATTCTTGGAGTTGGCGCAAGGTTCTTTTGAAACCATTCCTCTATATTGTCCTTGCTCTCCAAGAAGTACCTGTTCAACATCTTCAATTTCCTCATCCGTAGATGGATTAGTAAGAAATGGGGGGTTTAAAAACTGAATTTGAAACTAACTAAGTACGAAAAAATAATAAAAAAAACTCAAACTTGAACTCCTTTATGAAGATCCTGCTGTCACCAGGTTTCACAAGTTAGTCCATAAAAATAAATTGCAATAAAATTAACTTCCTAAGTCTATCTCCAAATCATCCTCCCCAACAATGGCGCCAAAATGTTTGGTCTAAAATGCGATGCAAATTAGAGTTTCATTTACTATCAATCCGGGTAAGTAAACTTCGAGGATCATCCAATATATGTGGACTTAGAGACAAACTAGACTAAGATAGGTAAAGAAATGCCAAAGCTCCCTTACAGGAGGTTTTTCATTGGGATCTCCAACATTTATTTAGTCATTTAACAAAATGAAATCTAAAAATTAAAAGACATTGTGATAAGTGTAAGAAATATTAAAGCTCCCTTACAAGAGACTACTCATTAATATTTCTAATCATCTTAATCAAAAAAACCTAATTCTGATTGATTGCATGAAATATTAAAGCTCTCTTACAAGAGACTATTCATTTATATCTCAAGAATATAAATCAGAAACTTAAACTAATGAAATCAAACATTAAATAACAAATTAGATTCATTGAAGAAAACATTAATACTTTCTTACGAAAGGTTATTCGTTAATATTTCAAACATATGAACCTAATAATTTAATCTCATGAAATTCACAAACAAACATAAAATAAAAGTCTGCCAAAATAAAAGTGTACTTGCTAGGCAATGGGGATCCTTCCAAGGATTCACAAGCACACCAAAAGAGAAGTCAAATGTAGAGGATCAAAGAATCTCTGTTTTATTCATTATCAATTGCAAATTGAAATTACAACCATTACAATGATTATCCAAATCTAACTTCTCATTACCAACCTATAAGATACTAAGATTACAAATGAAGGACTAGGTTCTAAAATTCTAAAAATTAAGATTACAAAATGAAGATTACAAATGAAGGAGATAACACTCCTATTTATACAAAAGCTATGATAACAAACTCATAAATGTAAATCCACTATTCCCTCCTTTGATCCACATATTTATCAACCAATGGTGACACATAACCCTATCCTCCATGATCTCGTCCATGAGGTCCATGATCTCCTCAAATTCGAATTTGAACATAGAGTGCCACATAAAGATGCCTTGGAAGCTTCCTTTGTACCTACACATGTCAACAAACTCATTGTAATTGTTAGGCACAAGTATATGGATATTATTTTCTAAATTTTAACCACAAATTCTCTTAAAAATACTAAGAATTAATATTGTTTTGGAAAACACAATGATAACCCATTTAATGATGGAAGTGAAGCTAATGTGATGACATGGTGGTGGAATAGAGGTGAGAAAAGGTGTGAATGGAGAGAAAGTGGATGTTGAATGGAGTGAAAGTGGATGTATTTTAAGGATAATTCTTAGGCCCAACAATGGTGCTCCCACATTCTCTCTCGCATCCTCCAACAATCTGTCAGCTTATCTTGTGCGCTTCCATCCATCTCTAGAAGACTCTGCTTGAGTGGATGTCTCCACTCCTGGAACCTCTGCATGCGGCTGCTCTGCATCAGTCTGAGGCTCCTCCTCCTTAGAAACCAACAGTTCCTCCACAGCCTGTAGTTGGAGCTCCCTCTCAAGGGAAACTTGCATGGCCTTCTACTCATCAAAATTGAGATCTCTGCGAACCATTGTCCTTCTACTAGTAGGCAAGTACACCCGATAGTTGTGAGGTGTATCAGTGTACCCCACAAATATCCCCAACTTTGTTGTCAGCTCAAGCTTCTTTTGTGCATCCTTTGTCACATGGAAATATACCGATGAGCCAAAGATCCTGAAGTGACCCACATCTGGTCTCTTACCGGAGAAAGCTTCCTCTAGTGTCTTCATCCCAAGTATGCGATGCGGGCTTCTATTATGCAAATAGACCACTGTGTTGCATGCCTCATCCCACAAGTGAAGTGGTAGGCCTTGGTCATGCAGCATTGCCTGTGCTACCCCTACAATAGTTCTGTTCTTCCTCTCGGCCACCCCATTCTACTGTGGGTTATGAGGTGCCGTCAACTCTCGTTTAATTCCTTCCGCTGCACAGAAGTCCTTAAACTCTTGAGAGACATATTCTCCATCGTTGTCACTTCTCAAGGCCTTGATCTTCTTCCATGACCCTCTCTCGACCAAAGATTTGAACTCACAAAACTTTGTGAAGGTTTGGTCCTTTTGCATGAAATAAATCCAACATTTACGAGAATAGTCATCAATGAAAATCACATAATACCTTTGCTTCACTGTGGATGCTGTCGAGAATGGTCCACACAAATCAGTATGAACTCGCTCTAAGATAGCCTCTGCTCGACTATCTCGATCATGAAAGGAAGACTTGGTGTACTTTCCCAAGGTACAACCTTTGCATGTGTCAACTTGCTCAAGTTTACCTTTGGGAAGTCCTGTAGATATCTGCTGCATTATCTTCAAAGCCCCATGATGCAAATGGCCCAACCGCCTGTGCCACAACTCGCCAATGTCTTTTCTTTGCACCAATTCTTCTTTCGTACTCAATGCTACACAATCATCTACCTCTAGTTTATAGAGATTCTTCACCCGAATCCCTATCCTCTTGGTCTGACCCGTGGCTATGTGTCTTAGGAACGCCTTTCCTTTACTGAAGACAACATCGTAGCCTTTGTCCTCCAACATCACAACCGATACCAAGTTCTTCTTCAATCCAGGCACATACATCACATCTGTCAAGGTGAGAGGAGCTCCATGCTCCCTCTTAAAAGCAACCGTGCCCACTCCTGAAACACTATACCTTCTGTCGTCACCCATTTCTATGTGCATCTTGAGGTCTTTCTCCTCCAAGGCACTAAATAAATTTTTATCACCGGTCATGTGGAATGAGGCTCCACTGTCAGGATACCAGACACAACCCATCATCGATGACACCATGCATGTGATGAGGGTAAAGTCCATTTCGAACTGAGAGGCTAATGCCTCACCTTTTGATCCTTACAAGGATCCCTTCTTAGACTTCTTCGATGGGAAATTAGTCACATAATGTCCCATATTGTGACAATTAAAGAATCTTACTTTAGACATGTCACCCTTCTTCCCTCTATGAGAAGAATTTGATTTGAAATGGGAAGCCTTCCCCTTCCCTTTCCTTGCCTTACTTGCTAAGGACTCTTCATCATCATTCTTAGATGAAGAACCATCTCGTGTGCTCCTCCTGATCTCCTCCTGCATAAGATCTGACCACAGTTGTTCTCAATCCGGCAGATCTTCCCTTCCATTCACAGAGTCCTGGTAGCTATTCCAACTCTTTGGAAGGCCAAGGAGAGTGAGGCTCACCATATCATCATCAAAAGTAGTTATTCCCACACTGCCAAGCTCATCTCTGCAGGTGGTGAGCTTGTTCAGATATGTGGAAATAGTATTGCCCTTCTCCATCTTGATTCTTCGAAGCTTATCCTTGAGCACCAATTTCCTTTGGTCACTACTGTTCTGGTAGAGGTCCTTCAATGTCTTCCACATTGAAAATGGAGTATCCTTCCCACGGATACTCGAGACAATATGGTCTCGAACTCCCTCAAGGATGATCCATCTTGCCTTCGCCACACACTTCTTCCACTCAACCAACTCTTGTGCATTAGTTGAAGCTGGCTTTGGGATGTCTTGATCAATGAATTCCTTCAAGCCATTGTCTTCTAATACAGCCTCCATTCTACCTTTCCATGCTATGTAATTCGAGCTACCTTCCAAGGCATACTCGAGTCTCAACCATAGAACGCCATTGGCCAACCTTGAAGTATGATATGAATTTGATTTGCACTTGCAACCCTGAACTTCAAACTTCGAATTCTCTTCTCAGTATACTATTCATAGCTCTGATACCATGTGGATATTTCTTCAAATATACCTCTGGTACCATGTAGAAAATATGTGTAGGTTAACCTGATAATGAAATATAAATCAAAGCAGAATACTATAACCTACATCTACTATCAATTTGTGGAAGCTTAAAGATCGAGTTGAACAATATAACCAAAATATACACATGAAAATACTTTGGGGAAAGCCTCAGCTAAAAACCCCACACTATTGTATTATCATACATGGTGGAAATACATAGGAATTATACAAAGCCTTAGCTCTCACAACTAGCCAGCTCTCAGTACAATCCTCACAGATGCTCACAGGCAATCTTGGCTTCTCTCCAGCCTTCCTCTCTGCCCTCCAAGCTCCTATTTCCTTGCGTTGTTCCTTGTGGATGATTCTCCTGTTACCAAGTGGAAAACCTCTTCAAAACTGTGCAATCCTCAAGGATAAATCCTTGATTGCATGCATGAGTTTTCTCCATGAGAAAACACATGCAAATGATAGTACACTGTCCTTGAACATTAATCTCAACTGGGTCTTTCTCAGAATAGACATGCATGAGTTTCTGATGAGGGAATCTTCAGTTAACTAGAGTAGCACTAGTTGAGTGCATTAATGCATCAACTGACTGTTAACTCACTATTAGTTCCTCAAACAATTTGGAACTAATTTAACTAGACTTAACTCAGTAAACTGAGTTAACTAATTACAACTCAAATATAACTAAATCTTATCTCCTTAATTTAAGGGATAACTCTTGCATGACTTTAGAAAGACTTCGAACTTGAATTTCTCCAACTAATTAATTTAAAGTAAATTAATTAATTATTTCCAAGTAGCTGTTAAGGCTAAATTCGATTTTAATTCACAATTTAATTCAAGGACAAATTAAATTGGAACATTCTTGTTTCCATGTTTCAACATGAGAAGAGTTGATTTTAGTAAGCTGGAGGTGCATTAATGTCCATATATTTTACCCATTGATGAGCCTCATCACAATGGTGGAATATGGTAGGTTTAGGGTCGAGAAATTACCGACCAAAACTGCCAGTTGTCAAAGATGTAAATGGATTATTATCTGTATCAGAAAGATTTGTACTTACCATTGAGCGGAAAATCAAATAAGATGATGAGTATGACAGACACAGAATGGGAGATTGTCAATAGAAAGGCACTAGGAATGATATGACTGTATCTGGAAGCATCCTTGGCATTCAACATTTCAAATGAAACGACAACAAAAGGTTTAATGATGGCATTGGCCAAACTATATGACAAAACTCTTGGCCTCAAATAAGGTATTTCTTATGAAGCATCTATTTAATATGAAGATGTCAAAAGGTGGATCTGTTGTCGATCATTTAAATGAATTTAATACAGTTACCAGTCAGCTAAGTTCTATAGGGGTAAATTTTGATGTTGAAGCTAGTGCTCTGTTTTTTCTGTGCTCATTTCCAGAAAGTTAGAATGACTTAGTTATGGCTATTAGTAGCTCTGTCTCTAGATGACCGAGGGTGGCCAAGTTAATTGGCCAGCTTCACTTATAAAATCAACTCCCGCATTATTCCTACAATTTAATCATATCGTACCTATGAGGGAGTATTGGTAAGATGAAATACTTTTGGGTCCTTTGCTTGTTTGATGATGCATGCTAGAGAGTAGTGCCATTTTGATGTTCTTTTCGAGCTGCATATTTTCAACTATATATTTCCTCTTCTCATTAGTTGTTCCTTTGATAATGTACAGGTGTTGGACCTTATTGCTGCTGATCTTCCTACTGCTGCTAAGCTCTGTAGGAGCTTTCTCATCCTTGCAGTCCTTGTGATGAAGATGGTTGCAGTTTCTGTGGTCTCTTTTTTGGGATAGGCTGCTACAGGATGTCATGTAGTTGCTTTTTCCTTAAACTCTCACAATTTTCCTCAGCTTTGAAGTAGAAGGGGCGTTGAAATGAGTGGAAGATGGGGTTATGAAATGGCAGGTGAGGGATGCTTCTTTTGGTATGCCTCCTCTTTCCCCCCTTTTTTGTTAAAAAAATTTCTTTTTACTTTGAAGCTTGATTTCTTTGATGGATACAGGGACGACATGGTTATGAAAGGTATTGGCTGAGGTGTGGTGAGGTAACTATTTTTTTTTTTTTTTTACATTCAAACACAAGATTGTGTCACCACCTTGCCATTGGACTGCTCTTCCTGTAGTTTTCAAGACCTCCTGTAATTCCTACAGGAAACTCCTGTAGTATTATAGGGAATCCTGTAGAAAACACAGAACTGCTTGAAATGATCTAGAGTGGAGTATAGATGGAAGACTAGGGGGATAATGGAGGATATGAGATGGGTGAAGTAAAACATATTTTTTGTAGGGCCTGCTATCCTCTATATGTTGTGCTTATCTTCCTCTTGCAGACCTGCAAAATAGAATTGTCATTTTTGTATCTTTTTCTCTTTTCTCTTTTTTTTTTTTTGAAAAACAACTAGTCTGCCTCCAAGGAGGTTTTCATCCTAGTTGCCTGCCCTAGGTGCCTCAAAAGAGGTTTTCACCCAAATATCTTTTATTTTAATTTTTTAATTTTTTTTAACACTCTTGGGCCGCCTCAAGAGGTTTTCAACCCAACAATTGTACTCAAGTGCCTCATGGAGGTTTTCACCTGAGTCTCTTTATTTTTATTTTTATTTTTTTCAAGGACTTGGTGGGGTGGAAGCTAAGACTTCCTCGACCACCATCACTGTCTTGCTGATGCTATTGATGAATTCCTACTTTGATAAGGGATTTTTGTAGATTTTTAATCTGTACCCATTGATAAGCAAAGGGATAGCCTCTGCATCAATGGTTCTTATTTGAACAACACCATTATCATGACACTTTTCTATTACATAGGTCCCTAGCCATCTAGTCCTTATCTTGCCTTTGAAATATTTGTACCGGGAATCATACAACAAGGCCCAATCACCTTCTTGAAACTGTTTGTCTTTTATATTATTTTCATGCCAGATTTTCCTTTGCACTTGAGTCACTTCTGTATGCAGGAGAGCCTGCATCCTAAATTCATCTAACCCATTCAACTGAAGCAATCTTTCTTATTGTGCCCTTGTGACATCCAGATCCAATTGTGCTGCCATCCTTAAGGCGTTGTATTCAAATTCAATGGAAAGCAGGGCTTTCTTCCCATAGGCCATCTCATAAGCAGTGAAGCCAGTGGTGGTCTTCTAGGTGGTATTGTAGGCCCAAGTGGCCTCAGCTAATATGTATGACCAATCCTTTCTGTTGCTGCTAATCACCTTGGTCAAAATGCCTTCCAATGCTCGGTTGGTTACTTCCACTTAACAAATTTTCAATCATGTGAGATGTAAATTGACTGCCTTGATCAGTGACCAACTCTCTAGGGTACCCAAACTTATAAAACAAATTCTCCCTTAACAATTCAATGAATTTTTCTTTTGTTGCTACTTTGATGGCTTTGGCTTCAACCCATTTTGTTAAGTAGTCAGTGCACACAATGATGTACTGCTTCTATCTGGATGGAGGGTCAATGGGCCCGATGAAATCCATGCCCCACTTGTCAAATGGCTAGAAACTTGAGGTTGCAGAGGCATTTCATCCCTTGGGGCAGATTTCCCCATCCTTTGGTACCGATCACACTGGCTGGTATACCTCCTTACATCTTGGTGAAGAGTGGACCAATAATAACCATCTTGTAGTGCCTTGAATGTTGTTCTTTTGGCTGAAAAGTGACCTCCACAAGGCCCATCACGACAGGCCAGAAGGATGTCAAAGACTTCCTCATCCTTGGCACGTCTTCTCAAAATTTGATCCAGACCTAGCTTGAAGAGATTGCCCCCAATCTAAGTGAATGGGGCACTTTTTCTTATGATTATGCTCTTTTCCTTGGAGGACAAAATTGGAGGGAACTGTGCAGATACCAAGTAGTTTTCTATGTCATCAAACCATGGAGAGAGAATTGAAATGGAGAATAAATGTTCATCTCGTAGCTGATCATCAACCATTCCTTCCTCCCCTACAGGCAAAGTCAATATGGATTAAAAAAAATATATGCAACTACATTCTCCTTGCTAGGTTTATCAATAATAGTTAAATCAAATTGTTGCAATAAAAGTAACCATCTAATAATTCAAGCATTTACATCAGGTTTGTTCATCAAGTATTTAATTGCAACATGGTCGGTATGTACAAATGTTTGGTAACCAGTAATGTAATGTCTAAATTTATTCAATGAATGCACAACAACTAGGAGCTCTTTTTCAGTTACTGTGTAGTTTAACTCGGCTTTCGACAAATTCTTACTGATGAAGTAAATGGCATAAGGTAGCTTGTCATCTATCTAGCCTAGAGCTACTCCTATAGCTTTGTGAGAGGCATCGGCATGAATATGAAAAGGAAGAGCCCAATTTGGGCCTCGGAGAATAGGTGTAGTAGTCAACTTGTCCTTTAGGGTGTCCAGGGCTTCTTGGCAGCTTTCTGACCATAAAAATTCAGAGTCTTTGGCCAATAACCCAAATAAGGGAGAAGCTAACTTGCTGAAATATTTTATAAATATCCTATAGTATCCGGCTAAACCTAAAAAGCTTTTGACATCCCTCTACTTCTGTGGAGTCGAGACCCTTTTGATGATGGTTATCTTATTTGGGTCTACCTACAGTCCTTCCTGGGATATTGAGTGATCTAGAATAGTCCCTGCAGTCATCAAGAACTCACATTGTCCAAGAGTAAGGGATAAGTTCATTTCAATGCATTTGTTTAGCACCTTTCCAATTTAGAGAGAGCCTCCTGGAAATCATACCCATAGGGTGTGAATTCATCCATATAAATTTCTACTGTATCATGAACTAGCTCTACAAAGATACTCAAGACTACTCTCTGGAAAGTGGCAGGGGCATTGCATAGACAAAAAGGAAGGACCATATAAGCGAAAGTACCCCAAGGACAGGTGAAGGTGGTTTTATCCTGGTCCTCTGGGCTGATTTGGATTTGATTGTATCTGCTGAATCCATCCAAGAAAGAGAATAACATCTTTCTTGCAAGACCATCTAACACTTGGTAAATTAAAGGTAGAGGAAAATGGTCCTTATTTGTGGCTTTGTTTAGCTCTCGGTAATTGACACAAATCCTCCACTTTCCATTTTTATTTGGAACCAACACCAGAGGAGAAAACCACTCACTCTCCAAGATAGGGTAAATGAATCCTACATCTATCAACTTCTGTAACTCTTCTTTGACTATATCTTTGAGAATTGGATTCATTCTCCTTTGGGGTTATCAGATTGGTTTGCAACCTTCCTTGATCTAAATGAGGTGAGTACACACTGAGGGGTGCACTCCCTTAATTTCTTTGTAATTCCAAGCAAAGGCATCCAAATTTTCTCTTAGCATATTACATAACTCTTCTTCTTGGTGTACAAAGAGAGAGGGGTTGATTTTCAATGCTCTTTCAGGGCCGAATTCTATTGTATTGACACGAGTAGGGTTTGAGTCATCTAAGCATATATCAATCCAATGGTTGCCCTTGGTTTCCTTCACTACTTCCTCCAAAGACATGGCGTTGGGAGTTTGATTTTGGAGGATGTGTTCAATCAAATCATCTTCATCAGGTTGTCCTCCTCCTATGGCAGTTTCTAGGGTATATATTTGGGAGGAGTAGAATTCATCTTCTTCTTCCTATTCTATCCATAAAGGTAAGTCATGTTATAAATATGGCTAAGCAGGAGGGTACATGACCAACTGCTTGGATAGATGCCCATTTTTTATAGTCATATTTCCAGCCCTGCAACTTATGTAGGCATCGACAGTGGCTAACCAAGGCCTCCCAAGGATGATAGGATAACCATTAAATTTGGTCTTAGGCTGGAGAATGAAGAAGTCAGCAGGGTATTCCCAGGAATCAATGTAGACCATCACATCCTCAATAACTCCCTCGAGAGCTACTATGGATCGGTCTGCAAGCTATAAAATTGTCGTGGTCTTTCTTAATGATCCTTGGAGATTCAACTTGAGCATAGTGTCCTTAGTCATCACATTGATGGCAGCCCCAAGATAAATCAAAGTATGGGGAACTATGGTGCCATCGATGTGTACATCTACTACAGGACTCCCAAGATCTAGATACTTTGGGAAAATTACCCGCCCCAGCATTAAGTCAGATAATTGTCCAATGACATTAATGGTAGGGGTGTCTTTCTTTCGCCTTCCTAGATGTTTGAAACACTTCTCTTTGATCAGCTTGTTGTAAATGGTTACATCTTTAATAGCTTGGAGAAGTGGGATTTTGACACATAGATTTTTCAACTCACCCAGAAGTTCAGTCTCTTCTGGGGTATGCTGGACTGGATGGGTTAATCTTTCAGGAAAGGGTGGTGGATTTACTCTAGGCATACTTTCCTCTCTTTCCTCCTCACTCTCCCTAGGTGGAGATGGAGGTTGGTTATCTGGGAGCACTCTCCCAGACCTAAGGTTAATTTCATGAATTTCCACAACATAAGCAGGGTAGGATGTCTCTCCACTATAGACCTGATGTGCCTGTCTGTTGTTCAGGTTCGGGTTTGGTTGGGTAGGCATTTAAGGTTATTTAGGTGAAGCAGGGTGTAAAATTTGTGGTTGAGATGGAGGTGAAGGCAATAAAGTTGGAGCATTGTTGTATGGGGGCCTCCACCGTGGGGTGGTGCATTCCACTGAGGTTGTGGAGGAGTATATGGCTAAAATGGTTGGTTGTCCAACTGGGAATGGTATTGAGGTGTAAAATATCAGGGAGAAGGTGTAGACCAGGAGGGATGAGCAGGGGGCCACTAAGAGGGAATGGATGTGTTTTTATTAGGGTTGATATATGAAAAGGATGACCCTTGCATGCCCTGCTAGTATGGTTGAGGCCCATGAGGCCTCCTTTGATTTATGTAACAGAGTTGTTCAGTCACCCCTTCAGTTCCTTGATACACAACTTTTAGTCTAGGCAGAGAAGGGAACTTGTATGTGGAGTGGTTTTCCTCACAGACCAAGCAGATTTCTATAAGGTTTAATGGACATTCATTCCTACGGTGCCTCCTTGTGCATCTAGGGCAGAAGATGGCTAATGCTCTCTCTACTTCCTCTTGATTTGCATAGTGTCCATCTGTAGGGAAAGGGTTTGCGTCATTTCAATCTTAAAATCTTCCAGCATGTTCCCAATTTCACTTTTTATGGATGTGTTGGAAGAGGATGAACTGGCCACTATTTGAATTATCCTACCCCTTTTTCTAGCTACCCTAGAATGATTCTTGAAGAAAATCTTGATATCATCATAGGGTAGCTGGTAGATGTCCCCTCTTGATAGTAGGTTTAAGGTTTCTAGAAGATCTTCCATGATCCCCCTGAGAAGGACTAACTTAAGTGACTCAGGATCAACTGTGCACCTGACCCTTTCATAGTTGAGCTGGAACCTTTCCTCATAATCCTCTAAGGACTCATCATGTCCCAAGTTCATTCTAAAAATTTCCTCTTTGGTATCTTTGGACCTGCAGTAGTCCCTATACTTGTTGTTGAAAGCTTGTTGCATCTGAGCCCAAGTGGTGATACTATCCCCAGGTAAACCCATGAACTAGCGCAGGGCTGCATCCTTGAGAGTGGATGGGAATAATTTCAACTTCTGATCATCAGAGGTGTAATCATAAGTTCTGCATATGACAACAAATTCAAACAAAAAAGTATCTAGATCTTCTGAGGTCAGGCCATGGAAGTGAGGAAGAGAAGAGGGGCTTATGTTTTTCATCTTGGCATCCCCATTAGTTTCTCTGATGGGAAAAGCACCCTCAATTCTTTCCTTGTCTCCCCTTTCATTTCTATTTTCAGCCATTATGTCAGTTGGAATGGTTTCTTCTTCTTCCCCTATAGGCTCTTCAAAAATCTCTGGTTGTTTGCCTAAGGGGTCCTCTAATTCACAACCACCGAAGAAGAGGGAAGGTTGGTTGTTTGAAGTGGTGGGGGTATTTGGTAGAAATTTTCCTAAGTTATCCCTATTCCTACGAGGCATGAAAGGAGTGTTTTTTTGTTTTGTTTTTCAAGCTTTAAGACTGATTGCAAAATTGAAAAGACAAACTGAATTGAAACTAATTGCTGAATGGAATCAATTGCAAAATGGAAAGGAAAGCAAACCAACTTACAACTACTTTGCAGAATGGAACTAATAGTAGAATGAAAGAGATAATAAATGGAAGAAAGAAAGCATAAATCACATCTACTCAGACACCTCCCTAGCAACGACGCCAAAAAGTGATGAGCATCAGTATTGCAGCAAGGACACTGCAACTCCTGGGGATACCGACTTTACTTCATCAACCCGGGGTTCGTAAAAACTTGGAGGTGACAGTGTTGTATACACAAATAGATGTAATGGCTCCACTCTTTTTCATTGCTGAGTTGGGGCGATAGAACACTAGAGTTTCTCAAACCAGCCTTCTATTGATTAGGAGAAGTCTAATTACCAATTTAGAGAGGAGAATTTTACCCTAATTGAGAGAATTGATATGTTATTTATTGTAGTAATGAAAGACTGAAAGAAATGCCTACAAAACAACATAACTCATTTAGTTATTTGTTAACATACCTTGCTTGTAAGAGAATTCTAATTTAGCACATGTGAGGTCTTAACTAGTCTAAGCATGAAGTCTGATCTAAACAAACACTTAACTATTGTGTGCATGAATACATATAAAGAGTTTTTCCTCTTTATATTTTTGGTTGTAAAGTATAAATGCTAATCCTTCTTGGTTGCATGGAAGGTGAGATATGTGTGGAGGGAGATGAGTGCAATGGTTCAGATGGCTTGGAAGGAAAGCAGGGGCATACTCCTATTTAGTGATGTTTTTTCACAATTCGGGCTCAAAACAGACCACTACAGGTTTTCCTACAAGATGTCCTAGTTCATCTACATGATCCCCTGTTTTCATACAAGAACAAGCATAAAGCATATGGAGTGGTTTAAAAGGTGGGATGGAGCTTGGAAAAGGTGGTTAAGGAGTGAATAAGGCAAGGGAGCGATAGGCACTCACTCAGAACTTAAACCAAAGCTTTACGATGGTTGGATTTGCTCAATAAGCATGGCAAGTTTTCCTTGTAAAACAATAATTCGAATTGAGACCTTAGTGGATTTTTGCGATCATGGGTGGATATGATTTGGATGAGGCTAATGATATGAGGTCTTCTTGCAATGTATAAACTCCTGCAACATATACATCATTGTTGGCATTTATCCATAGATTCATCTCAAAACAAGAACGGTTTACTTAAATAGAAGAGAACAATTTTTTCATCATTTATTTGCCAAGTTCATGCATGGGAACGCTTGAAACCATTATGAAAGAAACATGAAATCAATTCCAGACCTGAAATATCAGAAATGTCAATTGCAACCTATTTTCTAAAACTAAAAGATGATGACCTAATTCGCAGAAAAACCCTAAATTTCATAAGAAACCATAATTCTGTCTTTTTTGGGCTGAATGGGAAATGTTCCTCAAGCCATGATCCATGGAAGGGAGAAATGAGGTAAGATCCACTTGTTGTCAGCCTTTTTTGAATATTTTCTTATCTCTATAATGCTACTGTTAGAACTATCCACAAATGGAAGAAAACTAATAAAACATACTAGTACTTGCAAATTAACAACACATAAATCAGTGTAGCAACTAACTATGAGTACAAGCCTAAACATACATATACAACAAGAGGAACCTATGTTGCTAGGGTTGGGCCCTAACCCAAGAGATTCAGCCCTCTGAGTCAACTCAATGCTGGATCAAGAGAATGTTGCTGATTTTCATTAAAGAAATCAGAAATACGTAAGAGTGATTGGTTACAATCCTTTAACTTGAAAACTGCTTAGTTATATTGAACAAAAAATATGAATCCTAACGAGGCTCTAGGCCTCTTTATTTATACAACTGAAGTTTCTAACAACTTCCTTAAATCTAGGGAGGCTTGGCTCCCAATCTTGAGATCAACTGGTTCTTAACTGTCACTAGCTTGGCTGCCAATGATCCTCATGACTCGGCTGCTTGCAACTCTGAGCTGGTGTGATTTGATTGAGGGATCTTTGAGTGAGTGAGGAGTTAAAGAGGGAGATCCTATCTCCTATAATCTCTCCGACTCATCTTATTCGAGTTCCTTCACCCTAATTAACCAAATTTGCTCCAAAACCTGCAATCAATGCACATTAGACCACTAGACATGACATATTACTTTTACTCATCTCATTAACCAAAATATAATTAAAACATGTAAATAATTATGAGAAGAGTTGATTTTAGTAAACTGGAGGTGCATTAAGGTCCATATATTTTACCCATTGATGAGCCTCATCACAATGGTGGAATATGGTAGGTTTAGGGTCAAGAAATTTAACAACCAAAACTACTAGCTGTCAAAGATGTAAATGGATTATTATCTGTATAGAAAGATTTGTACTTACCATTGAGCGGAAAATCAAATAAGACGACGAGTATGACAGATGTAGAATGGGAGATTCTCAACAGAAAGGCACTAGGAACGATACGACTGCGTCTGGAAGCATCACTGGCATTCAACATTTCAAAGGATATGACAATAGAAGGTTTAATGACGACATTGGCCAAACTATATGAAAAACCCTTGGCCTCAAATAAGGTATTTATTATGAAGCATCTATTTAATATGAAGATGTCATAAGGTGGATTTGTTGTTGATCATTTAAATGAGTTTAATATGGTTACCAGCCAGCTAAGTTTTATAGGGGTAAATTTTGATGATGAAGCTAGTGCTTTGTTTTTTCTGTGCTCATTTCCAGAAAGTTGTAATGACTTAGTTATGGCTATTAGTAACTTTGTCTCTAGATCTAGTACTTTAAAGTTTGAGGATGTTGCTATCCTTAGCGAGGAAATGAGACGGAAAAGCTCCGGTGAGACATCACGTAATGCTTTGACTGTAGAGACTAGGGGAAGAAATATGGGAAGAAGAAGGAGCCCAGGAAATCGTGGTAAGTCAAGAAAAGGCAGATCCAAATATAGATCAGGGATAGTGTACTAGAAATGTGGGAAGAAAGGACACCTAAATAAAGACGACAAATGTCGGAAAGGAAAAGAAGGAGACAGACAATAAGAGAACAATCATGAAGTAAGTGTAACATGTGATGTGTTGCAAGATGATTTGATTCTTTAATTAGAGAATATTATTGATGCTTGGGTGGTAGATTCATGGGCTTCATTCCATGCCACAATCGATAGAAAACATTTTCATGACTATGTTCAAGGAGATTTTGGACAGGTTCGTTTGGGTGATGATAAACCCTGTAAAATTGTTGGCATGGGTAAGGTTTTTATAAAACAACAGAATGAGAACCAATGGCTATTAAAGGAGGTAAGGCATGTTCCAGATCTGAAGAAAAATCTAATTTCAACAGGAAAGCTAGTTGGTGAAGGTTGTGTAACTACATTCACAGACAAAACCTAGAAGGTTACTAAAGGATCCCTAGTAATAGCAAAAGGACAAAAGGTTGTAAATTGTATTTATGTAATGGTACTTTTAATTATGTTAATGCGTTAACCTCCACAAGACCATATATGACATTGTGGCATTATAGGCTCGGGCACATGAGTCAGAAGGGGATGCAGATTCTTCACAGAAGAAATTTGTTACCAGGTTTGAAGCATGTTGATTTGGATTTATGTGAAAATTGTGTTTATGGAAAACAAAAGAGAGTTAGATTTATCATAGTTGGAAAGGAAAAGAAGAGCGAAAAATTAGAGCTTGTGCATATAGATGTATGGGGACCTAGTCACGTATCATCTCTCGGTGGCTCTCACTATTATGTTACTTTTATTAGTGATGTAACTAGGAAAACCTAGATTTATTGTATTCAAAATAAATCCGATGTATTCGATACTTTTAAGAAATGAAAAATTTTGGTTGAGAATGAGACAGGAAAAAAGATGAAGTGTCTCAGATCAGACAATGGAGGTGAATACTACAACAAAGAGTTTGATAACTATTGTTTAGAGCATGGAATTTGAAGAGAGAACACAATTCCAGGAACACCACAGGAAAATGGTGTGTCAGAAATGATGAATACGACAATAATGGAGCGTGCAAGGTGCATGAGATTGCATGCAAGATTTCCCTTACAATTTTGGGCAGATGTTGTAGATGATATTGTTTATCTAATAAACATAGGGCTTTCAAGTTCCTTGGATGGTGGTATTATAGAGGAGACATGGATAGGTAAAAAGGTAAACTACTCATTTTTAAAGACTTTTGATTGTGAAGCCCTTGTCGACATTAATAAAGAAAATGGAACAAAGCTTGAGAAAAAATCAGATAAATGTGCTTTTATTGGATATGGTGTATATTATTTTGGTTATCTCTTATATGATTATGAAAATCACAAAATCATTAGGTTCAGAGACTTCATATTCAATGAAAAGATCTTGTATACAGATCAGATGCATGAAAAGAAACAGGAAAAGGAAAACAAAGAATACACAGTGCTTGATGAGATAATAGAAAAAGTAAGGGCACCTGGAAATCATCAACACCCACAACAACAACAACAATAGGCACATCAAACACCTGAAAGTGGTGTTAGAAGATCTACCAGGATAACTAGACCCCCTGAATGATACTCTCCTTCATTATATTGTGTATTGTTGATTGATTCTCGTGAATTGGAAAGATATGAAGAAGCAATGCAAGTAGAAACAAGGAAGAAATGGGAGCAAGCCATGGAAGAAAAGATGGACTCCTTAATGCAAAACCAGACTTGGGACTTAGTCAAGTTACTTGTAGGTAAAACAACATTGCAAAATAAATGGGTTTACAGGTTGAAGGAAGAAGATGGAGGTAAAAAAAGGTATAAGGCTAGACTTGTGGTGAAGGGGTTTGCATAAAAGAAAGGTATAGACTTTGATGAATATTTTTATCCTGTTGTTAAAATGATTTCAATCAGAACTATTTTAAGTCTAGTGGCAGCAAAAGACTTACATATTGAGTAGTTAGATGTAAAGACAACCTTTGTCCATAGGGATTTGGAGGAAGAAATATATATGCAACAACCACAAGGATATGAGGTAAAAGGGAAGGAGAAGTTAGTGTGAAAATTGAAGAAGAGCTTGTATGGCTTAAAATAAGCTCAAAGGTAGTGGTATCTAAAACTTGATAGGTTTATATCCGAACAAGGTTATAATAAATGCCACTCTGACCCTTGTGTTTATCTTAAAAAGAAAAATGATGGTAACTATATTATATTGTCATTGTATGTAGATGACATGCTTGTTGCAGGGTCTAACATGCAAGAAATAAATGTTCTCAAAAGAAAATTGGCAAATTCATTTGCATTGAAGGATTTGGGTGTTGTAAAACAAATCCTTGGCATGAGAATAACTTGAGACAGGAAAAATCACAAATTAACATTGTCTCAGAGTGAGTACATCGAAAAGGTGTTGGAAAGATTTAATATGCAGAATGTAAAACACGTTAGTACACCTTTGGCTAGCCATTTCAAACTAAGTAAGGAGATGTGTCCCAAGACTCATGAAGAGATGGATTATATGTGTAAAGTTCCATATGCATCAGCAGTTGGAAGCATAATTTATGCAATGGTTTGCACAAGGCTTGATATTGAACATGTAGTGGGAGTTGTAAGCATGTATATGAACAATCCAAGAAAAGAGAATTGGATGACAGCGAAGTGGATTCTTAGGTATTTGAGAAGTACCACAAATCAAGCATTATGCTTTGGTATTTCAAACATTGCTCTACAAGGATATGTTGATGCAAATATGGCAGGTGATAGAGATAGTAGGAGGAGCACCACAGGGTATGTGTTTACTGTAGGTAGAAAAACTGTCAGTTGGGTTTCAAAATCGTAAAACATTGTTGCACTTCAACAACAGAAGCATATTATATTGTTACCACAAAGACTTGTAAATAAGTGATTTGGTTACAAAATTTTATGGATGAATTGGGCAAGAACCAAGAGATGGGAAGGTTATACAATGACAACTAGAGTGCCATTCATCTTTTAAAGAACTCAACATTTCATTCCTAGACTAAACATAGATAGTTCAAGTACCATTTCATACGGTTAGTGTTGGAAGATGGACAGTTGAAGCTAGAAAAGATACAGACTATCCAAAATCCTACATATATGTTAACAAAAGTTGTAACTAGGGAGAAATTGAGATTCTGCTCAGTTTCAATTGGTCTTCAAGTATGATGGTGAGATGAGAAACAACCAGGTCCAAGTGGAGTCATTGTCCAACAAGTGAAGCAACGATGGAGTTTATATAATCAGTCTCCAAGTGGGAGATTGTTCGGTGTGGAGCCTAATTATCTTCCTGATTGTTCAAAGGTATTTTGTTCTAGCCGCATTGGATCCCTATTCCTAATGGGGAGGCAACGTCGCCCGTTTAATCACCGTCAGGGGGTCCAAGGGGGCGACAACAATTTTATGAGCACCCCCCCCCCCCCAAGCGGGGGTTCTGGGACAGCACCCCCTAAGCTAAAAGAAGATGATAATTTTCCTTGTAAAATATTGTAATTTCGTAGTCAATCTGGGTCGTTCATTAGGTGGATGATCTGACGGTAGAAGTTATGTTAATTTAGGGTTTTTTTCCCTAGAAGGCAACCCTCAGTTTATATGAGGGAATTGTATTGCGACTGTGTATTATAATTCAGAGTGTGTGAGAGAGAGAGAGAGAGGAGGCTATGTGAGAGAGAAGAGGAAATTACAACGAATTTGCTATAGGTTTTATCTCTTCATTTTGCTGGATAAAATAAAAGGAAGGATTGGTTGTTTCTTGTGGATGTAGCCCAAATTGGGTGAACCATGTATATCTGTGTCTCTCTTTTTTTATGCGTTCCTTTATTTTTGTTTCTGCAATATTTTATGTATTTCATTGCTCCGTTAAATAATTTCTAACATCTCCTAATTATTTTGGCGATATTATCTGCTAGAGGATAGCTAATTGGGCATCTAGATATTGTACTCAAATTTTTATTGCTGTATAATAGTAAAATAAAATCTCATTCGCTGCATCTATTTTTCCCTTCGGGGTTTTTTCCCGAAACTTTTTAGTCCAAAAATATTGGTGTCCATTTTATTGTGTGTCTGCATTATTTTCTCAACTTCTAGTTTATTTTCCACAACATATTTTATTTTTTTGTGAAGATTGAAATTGTGAGTTTATTGATATTTGCCATAATAAAAAATAAATTGTAAAATATATAGGAGACAAATTTTCAGTTAATTTCAATCAACGAATTTTCATATGTGGCCTCTAAATGGGCGACATGTGGCACTGTGGCGAAGTGCCACATGGCTCTATTTTATTAGACAAAAGTTTTTTTTAACAGATTAGTATTGGCAAAGTTCGAACCGTGCATGCATATTACATTCTATTTAATATGGTGTATATTCATATGACCAAAAAGGGGAAGGTCGCGGCTTGGCCTCTCATAACCGCCAACAAATCTATTGTTTGTACTTGATAACCAATGACAATGGTAGATATATGGACCGAGGTGATTGGACAAGCAATGGACATAATATATGTTGGTTATGTTATATGTTCCGAGAGTGTTATTATATCCCATGAACAACGATGTATGCCAAGTCCCATATTATGGTTGGTAGTTATATTATATATCTTGGTCAACATGTACATGGGTGGTTACATTGGTTATGGGAGCATACCATATTTATAATATGGTTAATGCCATATGGGTATAAGCATTTATAGTATGTGTTGGTTAAAAAACAACCTTTTATATTTGGCATGGGTTGTTGTAACATAAACGCTATCGGGTTATTATATAATATGGTTCATTGCATATAAATTGGACACGCCAAATTATGGTTCAACAACATACCATATACAATATATGGTTGTAACAAAAACATAAATACGCCCTATTTTTGTCATATGCCAACATTATATAAGCATAGAGATTTTCCATTGAGCAACATGTCTCTTTGGAGGATATTTTTGAGAGAACTTTGGGTTGTGAAGTTTATGGCCGAGAGTTTGTAAGCCATATTTTTTGCCCATGTATATTTTTGTGTGAGTGAAGTTTTGAGAGCTTGTTTTTGTAGCAACCAAAAGAGGGGTTTTGGTGGCATTTTAGAGGATTTTCTTGGTAGCAAAGAGATTAATTTTGTAGCATGTCTTTGGAGACATTTTGGCTTTTTGAATTGCAATTTTGGGGAGAATAAAAAAGAGGCAACTCCCTTGGATGCAGGAACTGAAGACATAGGCCACATTGGACGAACTCTGTTATCAATTGGTTCTGTGTCTATTTTCTTCTCATTTTGATCATTTATATTTCATTTTAAATTGTAGCTTTGTTTAAAGTATTTCATGCTTGCTTTAATTATTATGTTGGCCTAAGTTTTATCATTCACACTTGAATATTTTTACAAGCCAAGTCAATTTAAAAGATCCTGGATTAAGTTCGTATCATATGCTTAGTTCTATTTTCTCCCATTAGAGTAGGAGTAGGAGTAGGATAGTTTATTTTTTTCCTTCTTGCTTCTTCTAGGATAAAATAGTCATTGAATAAGCAAGCAACGAGCCTTTAATTTTCTTTGGTTTGATGCTTGCCTTATTTTAAGTTCAATAAATCTGATGATCATAAGCATTTGTGAACTCTGATAAAGATGCAACTTATTCACACTTTTTTATCTTGATTGTGAGAAGAGGTTACTTCTTTAAAACATGAAATTTGAAGGAAATTGAGATATCTAAGGTAAACTATAACAAAATTCTTCAAGGTTATTTCAGATGTTTATTTTCATCTTCTAATAATTTTCATTCTGATTTTATTTTATTTTTAGTTTTATTTTAGTACCCTTTAATCCAAACATTGATTTTGCAAGTTTTCGTTGGACTTGTTGAAATTTTTATTATGCTTTAAACTTAGATTAGAAATATTTCAATTTACTTTGTATACCTTCTAGTTAGGCAAAGTAGTCATGATGATGCTCAAATTGCGAATAAGTTACATCAGGAAGTCTATGCACGTTTTATCCTATTTTTATCCAACATTTTGTTTATTTTGTTTTCAAAACTTATTGTAAGTTTCATTTTAACAAATAATAATTAAGGATTTCAATAAAGAGTTAACTTTGAAGAAAAATTTTTACAAGGAAAAAGACATCTGATTTGACTTCATCTTTTATTTTCCTTTGCTTTCAAGTTTGTAGTCATTATTTATTAGTTTGCATTACTCCTCCCTTTTAGTTTTTATTTTTGCAAAATTTGCGAAGTTTTATATTTGTACTCTTTGTAGTCATTTGATCTCGCTTGTTTTGCTTTTGGATTGGGTTTTGTGATATTTCCAAAATCTATGCGGGGGAAATCTTATCCTACACAACACTAATTGGTATACATGGGTAATATTTTCTCTATTATTTCAATAGTGTTTCATTTACCTCAAGGTCACATGTACCAAGTTTTCACCTTCTCATGCATCCACCATTAATTATGGAGAACATTAAGATACGACTCAATTATTATAAGTTCATATTTATAAATGAATGAATTGTTTACAATATTTGCTTTGGATCCTTCCCATACCCCTCCACAATTAAATCCTCTACTTTGGCAGATGACGATAATTCTTGTGGGGTCAAACTTAACTAGTATTACATTTATTCCTTTAAATAGAAAACCTCTAGTACCACCCTGCTTCCTTCACCTCATTGATAAAATAAATTCTCCAAATATACTAATCAAAAGGGTGGCACACAAGAAAGTTGAAAGCACATATATGTGGGAAGTACAAGAAAACTCGTCGGGGCTATGGACACTCGTTAGCAATGGGGCCGTGTTTGTATGGTACCGAGACATCTTCATCAGGGCTATGGATGCTTGCGCGTCACAAAGCAATGTCGATAAAGAGAGGTAATTTTATATTCAATAGATGCATGCTAATCTCAAAACATCTTGGTTAAATCTTTGTTATCCAACAGTAGAGAGGAAATTAAAAAATAATAATTATTCCTTGCATTTGGATTCATTGTTTTAAAACTAGAAAATTCAAGTACTTTCATTTCATAAGAGCTTATCTACCTTTGTTTTGTCTTAAGTGAGACCTTTAGAAATGGTAATATATGATAATATGTTGGGAACATTTTTTCGACATTTCATAAATTTAGCCCTTTATCTAAACCAGAGATAACTGCTTCATTCCTGTGTGTCACCAATTGTTGAGGCCTCAAAAACCCACTTATTTTTTTCGAAATTATGGGGCCCTTCATATGAATTTTGTTAATATCACCTTTGAATTGCTTCACTTGACTTTTTCTCGGTTTTCTTTGATTTTCATTTTGACAACTCCATTACTTTCATCTCCCTGCTCGTTTTTCCAATGATAGATATTTCGCCTAATTTCGATACATCAATGATATCATTGGTCAATTTTTACTACCTGGGTATTAAAATATGTAAATATGTATTTTATATTGTTTTATAAATTATGTAAGATAAATTAATGTAAAAATGTAAATATTTTTTTAATTATTTAATTTTAGTTAATTAATTATTGCTTAGTTAATTAAGTTAATTTAATTTAATTAATTATTTTAATTTAGTAAATTAAGTTAATTTTTACTTTAATTAATTTGTAAGTATAATTTTTAATTATTTAATTCATTTTGTTAATTTAATTAATTGTGATTTAATTTATGTAAATATTATTTAAATTTTACTGCATAGCAAATCTGGTATTCCAATGGAGTCACAAAGTCTGATCTATGTCGGTAAATATATGAAGGATGATCAACAACTACAGGACTACAACATAGATCGAAATTCCACAATTATCATTAACCTGAGACTACGAGGATGCTCATCTAGACCAATCCATGGATGTACCTCAGTCAAAGACACTCTTAAAGGTAAATCTATTGCATCAGGTAAATCTGAACAGTCTCTAAACATTCCTGGGCCTTATATTGTGGAGCAGACAAAACAAATTCCGACAATGACAATAGATCTAGCAAAGTCAACTAATCTTCGCACAACCTATCAATCCCAGGCAATCATTTGCAGGTTTAATGGTTTTTGGCCAAAACCTCTGGATCTCTTTCAGTGGATCTTTACGAACTGGACACCAGACTGTGAGGTTCATCCATGCTCCAAGGGATTTTTCATAGTAAAACTTCAATCATAAGAGATTCTATTATACATGAGGGTCCGTGGTTATGGGGTAATGCGAGACTATTTATCACCCCATGGTTCCCATATTTCGATGTTAACTCAATGGTGGTCTCCAAAATGCCAGTGTGGGTAAGATTTCATAATTTACGCCTTCATTTCTAGCATTTAAAAGTTTTATAAGGAATTGGTATTCTCCTGGGGAATACATTAATATGGACTCACAAAGAACAAAAGAAGCAATATATACTTTTGCCCGAATTTGCGTAGAGGTAGATCTCGACAAAGGACTTCCTGATCGTATTATTTTGACACACAACAATCAATGATGGACTAAGTTCTTAGATGATGAGAATATCAAATTTAGATGTCGCTCTTATCTACAAACTAGTCATTTACAAAACGCATGTCCTTTGACAAAAAAAGATCCTAGAAAGAGAAAGAAACCAGTTAAGAAGCCTAAGGGATGACAATTCCCAGCCCAAAAACTTGATGAAGAAGAGGAAGAGGATCCCGTAATTGAGGATACCTCAAATCCACAAGCTCCCCCAACAAATGAAGGAATTAATCAGGAAGGAATGGCAGCAACAAGGTCACACAATCTAGATGCATAATGAAATCTTGATCAAGAAATGCAAAAGGAGAAGGGATTTTTTATTTATTTAAATTTTACTTAATCAATGTGAATATGTTTAATATTTTATTAATGTGTAAATAGAATACTTATTTAGTAAAAGGAACAAGTCCTAGAACCACCGCAACTGAACTTTGTATTTCCCTAGAACCATCACAGTCAAGCACTTCATAATAATCATCATGGTCAATCCATTGAATAAGAAAAATCCCTTTATATTGGCATATATATATTATTATGTAGGCCCCTCTATCCACATCACTTCAAAGGTTTGCAATATTGCCTTTGTGATTTCTCCCAGGGAAGAAAGTGACGCGGTTACGTGCTATTGGTGGCATCCTTTTCCCTACGATAACTCTCCTCCTCTCTAGTCATGAAGTCTACCCTAATTGGGCCTATCCTCCACCTGGTCCTCTATCCACATCACCCCAAAGGAATTTCCCTGGCAGCTTAAAGGTCCCTCTCATTTCTTCGGGGATTTTATTTTCGAGAGACGTGGACTGGTGAGCCTCCTTTCCTCCATGCATACTTTTCTCTATTGTGCATGTAACATTCTCCTTTACTTTCCACTCCTTTACTTGCCACATTATCCCACTAGTATTTCCCTAGCGATTGCGAAGGGAGATCCCTTGGTTTCTTCTAAGATTTTATTCTCAGGGTGACTCATCAGCCAACACACTACTTTATTATAACATGTGTGTCCCTCCATTCGTCCACAGAAACATTCTAAGAGCCCACATGCCACATCACCTTGACAACCTTACGCTGATGATTTATTTAAGCACTCACTTTGCTTCTTCCAGAATTTTATTACTGAGGTGATGTAAGAACAAAGTCAAACAACAGGTCAACATCACCTTCCTATCCACGATTGACACTTGTCACTTCACGAAGATAATACATCCACTTGGAAAATTGATGTTTCTCCCGGGATTTTCTTTCCAAGGTGACATGGGAGTCACATTAGACACCACATTTCTCACCACACACACGTTTCCAGTTCAACTACCATCATGGATCACGAATTTCCCGCCATTTGAATTAAACATGGATTTGATATGATTTTGGGGTTTAATTTTGTTTTCTTTCATTTTGTATAATAATTATGTTAATATATTTAACTCTATGTTTTATTTTGATTCTAGGAAAAGGAAATCCTACCATGGCGAGCCAAATCCTGACCAACACAACAACGAATCAGAAAATAAAGATGGTGAGAAAGGGGATAATAGGAGAGTTGTTTCCAACGGATAAAGAAAGATTGATTCAAGATGTGATATCCCTTAACTGATTATTTTTGTAATTAAATGTGCATATGTGTGTTTTTGGTCAAGTATGCTACTTTGAAAGACAAATGCATATTTTAATTATCAATAATCATTACTGATAATAACTGATTGGAAATTTGTATTTATTATGTTTTTATTTTTGTAAATAAAGAATTTGGAAATTAATTGTTGAGTACAAATGGTTGTAAGAGAAAAAGGTTGCAATTTAATTGTGGAAGTATTAATACCCATTAGTAAGTTGTAGGTATCTAATCTGAATGGTTAGATTAAATAGAGGAATTATGATATTGGTCAATTAATTGTTTCCTAGAAGACATGGAGCTATCCTTAAGAGCGGGGAACAAGAGCTCATTAATGAGCAGATAACTAACTGCCACTTGTTGATGAAGTGGAGGTAGTTATTAACCACCAAAAGAGTGGTAGATGGGTTGGAATAAAAATATTTTTTATCCTTGCTTTTGTCTCATTATGAGAACGAAAGAGACTGAAAAGAAGCAAGAAGTAGAAAGTAGAAGAAAATTGCAAGCCTAGTTTGCTCAGGGGGACACCAGGTGGTTGTTGTGTCAAGTTTGGGAGGAGCCAAGTACTTAAAAAGTAATTTTCCAGAAAAATTGTTCCGAGTTGGTATTTCCGCCTACAACAATTATTTTGTTGTTCATAAGAAAGAAAAATGTTTATGTTTCATTCGCAAAACTTTATATAGTGGAGAGAAAAAACTAAATTGTGATAGTAGAGATATGAAACAAAGAAGAATTGTTATACTTCAAGTTCATATAGATAAGGACCATAGAAATAATAATGTTCTTTGTAAATGTTGTATGGAATTTGCAGTAGAATATTTATGTAAATTAAGAAACTCATGTGTATTCTGTTTATTTTTATTTCTAATGTAAATGCATGTAACAAGAAATATTTTAATCTTTATTGGTAAGTTATTTGTAAGTACAATAAGAATATAATGGGGTACATAGTTCGTAACATTTGGATTGAAGAAATGGCATGTTATCTCTATTGTGTAAGGTAATTAAGGGAAACTAGTTAAAATATTAATTCCTAATGTGTGTGTGTGTACTAGTTACGTGGACAAACTAGTTATGTAGTTAATAGAGGAAAAATAGTATAAACATTTATAAAACATTTCTTCAGAATCATCATGTCGTTTATAAAACTAGTAAGTATAAAATAGTAATGAACTTTCAATACAGAAAACATGGCAGTTACAACAAAATTGGTGAAAGAGGAATTTACATATTAGAAATTAACTATAATACATAATTTTTTGAACACATATATAAGAGTAAAATATAGAATTATAATCTGACTTAAAATTTATAAATATATGAGGTGAAGAATCATGTACAACTTAACAACATGAACCAAGGGTTTCTAGAAAAACCCTTAATAGAAAAGAAAAATAATAGTCCTTGTACAACAATAGTCTTTGCACCTTTAAGTAACCTCTTGGGCGGAAAAAAAAAAAAAAAAAAAAAAAACTATAATTTCTATACAAGAAAACATTGTTGAGTCATGGACTCTGCTACAAGAAGCATGAACATAGGAACCGACAACGAAATCTATGACTTGGTAAAGGAGGTGAATGAGTTGAATTTAGAACTTCGCCAATAAGAAAGCTTTTACATAAATATACTATAGTTGAATTGGTACTCATACCTTTGAAACAAAGAACACAATATAATGAGAACACGACAGTAAAAATTGTATATATATATATATATATTAAAGAATGAACAAAACATCATTAATTTTATAAAAGCCGGAAGACGTTAGAGATGAACAAGATAAAAAATGGAAGTTTTGTTAAACTTAACACAAGAACCCTTATGACGACAAATATTTTCCTCTTATTACGCTATTTGACAAAAACCCCAAATGGGTTCGGAGCTAATTCAATAAATTGAAAAAGAAATTTACCATTAAGGGTTTATGAGAACCTTGTTCTATCTCAAACAAAATTATTCATGAGGATTTATGGAAAATCCACCTTAAAGAAACAACAAATAAAAAGAAAAATACTTGAAGAAAGGTCGTAGAGTAAATTATAGGAGGAAGGGACACATAGATTATGAAACCCATACATGTTTTCCTCCTTTTGAAAAGCCCATAATTGCCTAACAATATAAACAGAGAAACAGAAGGCAACGGTTACAAAACCCTTGAGGGTTTCCTCCCTCTTTAAAAAAAGAATTAGCCCTTCTGTTAAGCACAAAAAATTAACAGAAGATTAATCTATTCTTCCTATCGGTTGTCAGAAATTGGCAATTGAGATTAAAAATAATGTGTAATAGAGTAAAAATATACCTAAGGAGAACGATGAATGAAATAAAAAGGAAACCCACTCCAAACAACGACCATTAACCACAATAAAAATTAGGGAAACCCTGCAAGGAAAAGGAAGAAAAAATGAATTAGCACTGGTAAGATATATAAATAATTTGGAATCCATCGAGTTTTTAAAACCATAAATTACAACTCCAATATGAACGCAAATATTTCAACATATTATTAATTATGCAGAGAGTTTGAAAAAAGAAAAGAAACCAGTAAAATATTGTAGAATTACCTTCAATTTAGATGACAAGATTTTTAGTCGAGTCAGTCCATGAGTAATCCATGTAATTTAACTATTTTGTCACTAATGGATAGGATTCAACATTAAACCATTGGTATACTGAAAACTAATACCATAGAACAATGTGATATAGAGACACCCGCTCTCAATGCACAATATGGTAGCAAATGAACCATAGCAAGTGTCGGAAGAGACTTTCACCCACAGTAGAACCGTAAATCTATCCTCAACCATCAATTAAACTAGAACAGATCTACACCGTTAAGGTGGTTGGTCACCGTGGATGTGGCTGTCGGCTACGCATAGAGCACAAGGGTGCCTACTGGATGGCCACAGTAGGGAATTATGCTAGAATGACTAGGTTGCAACGACTAGGTAAGTCATTTGACCCTCTCTCTTTTTTAATATTTTTATATAATTTTTTATTTTAAGCATATATATAGATATATCTATATCTATATATATATATATATATAGATACATACACCTTTTTAATCTTTTCTTTTTCTTTTTCCAATTGACTCTTTTTTTTTTTTTTGCCAATGGCCAATTGGCAAAATGGAGAAACTCCAAATTGTATAGCGAAACGATTCAATTATGAAGACAACCAAGTTGAGGATGAGGTGATGGCCAAAGGCCGAGATCAACCAATGTGGATCTGATACCAATGTAACGGACAAGGTTCGTATACGCATCAGAGTAATCTTGAAAATACTTCAAAGATATAAACATCCATAGTAGGACAAGTAATTGTATATTATATAAAAGAATTGATGTGATATTACAATGAGGGTGAGTGCCTGCTTATATGCCCTAGGAAGGTACCTCTTCACTAACGATTATTTCCTTAGGGACATACATCTTCATTAACTAATTATTAGTTATTTAATCATTATTTATTGTTATTATTGTTTGCATTATATATATATATATATATATATATATATATATTATTCGTAACTATATATATATATATATATATATATATATATATATTATTCATAACATGACGTTACAAGTGGTATCAAAATTGTAGTTTACAACATTCGGCCTCTTATGGGTCCTAAACTGAAAAATGATTTCTATCTGATAAACAAAGTTAGACAGATGAGAGTATGACTGAAGATTTAAATGGACAAACCTCTGTGAGATCACCCAGAGGAGGTGAGGAGCACAACACTGATTATGGAATGTTGGGTGGAGGAAATATGAGTACAAAGAAACATGAATTTGAAATATTGCAAGTTGTTCACAGTTTGAAGGTAGATTTAGACACCATTAAAGCTAATCAGGAAAGGCTATCCAAAGAAAAGGAGGAGCAAGAAAATATTAATGGTTATATACTCATAAAATTAGGAAGGAGTAGTAGCAAAAGATATGAAGATATTCATAGGAAAATATATAGAAACAAATCTACTAGTGGAACCAATTCCATAACTTTTAGTGAAAGCCAAACAAATGAGTCTAGTGACCAAGGTGAAAAAAAATTAGGCAGTAGTACCTCTATGCCTAAGAAAAGGAGATCTAGCTCTCAGTTGCAAGGCGAGATTAAAAAGATTAGTCCCCCTAATTTTGACTGCGAATCTAAAGGAATTAGAAGTAAGAACTTAACTTGGAAATTGTTCAAGAAAGAATTCAAAAATAAATATTTGACTGAGAGGTACTTTGATGAAAAGGCTAGGGAGTTTCATGAGCTGAAATTGGGACAGTCTACCATGGATGAGTTTGTTAATAAATTCATGAGTCTATTAAGATATGTACCTTATTTGAAAGAGGAGAAGGAAAAATTAAAGAGGTCTATCAACTGCTTACCTTTTTCATATAGGGAAAGAAGTGAATTTGACAACCCGAAGACCATGGATGAAACCATTAGGAAAGCAAAGTTGTGTTTTAATCAAAACAAACAAAAAGGAGAAATTTCTAAAGGTTGGGTGGTAAAGAAACATGACATATTCAATATTAAGAAAAAGGGGTTCAAGAAACCTATTGTTTTTAAGAGTATGCAAGCAGGAAATTATAACATGAATCTTAATCAGCAAAAGAACTTGGGGCAAAAAGGAGGATCGAGAACAAGATACATAAATTCGAGTGAATTAGTAAAACCACAAATAAAATGTTGAGGTTGTAGTGAAAATGATCTATGGAGAGATTATCCACATAATCCATTAAATAATAAAACAACATTAAACAATATTCATGAAGCATCTATTGTAAATGATGTTGCCTGTAACATACCCAGAATTAGTGCTGCATTGGATGGGAGGCAAGCAGACCATCAATCAACCATGGTGGAAGTTCAAGGTAAGATTCTTGATAAATATGTATTTGTACTTATAGATACAGGAACTACATTAAGTTACATTTCCCATGCTGTAATTTAAAAATGTAAACTTGCAAAAAAAGAGAAACAAAATAAACCTTGGTTAGTACAATTGACCACAACAACTAAAAGAAGAGTCACTGAAATAAACAAAAAATTCACATTAAATCTAAATGGAATGCACACCACACTAAACCTGAATATATTACCCTTGGGATCTTATGAAGTTCTCATAGGTATGGACTGGTTGGAGTCACATAAAATGATGTTAAATTGTTTGGAAAAGTCTTTTACCTATGTAGATGATAATGGGTAAATATTTTTTCTAAGGGAAATTCTCAATTTTGCAATTTTGGAAAATAATAAATATTTTTAGATAAATAAAATTAGGAGAAATATTTGTGGAGGTATTAAATAAATTTTGGAGAAAAGGCAATGGTTGGGAGTTAGAAAAAGAAGAAAAAATAAAGTGAACATAAGTTATGGAGGTTACCAAAAAGGGAAATTGAACCATGGGAAGAATCAAACCATGGTATCAAAGCATAGTGTGAGAGAAATCGAACCATGGTATGAGGAAGGGAAAGAAACAATAAAAGGAAGGCTAGAGCCTCATTTTGATCATTCTATTTGGAATTTCATTTTAGAATTGGAGAGTTTGCTTGAGCTGCTTAGCAAAGTCAACCAGTGTGGTTTAGCACAAGGAATTTCCAAGCTGAAATTCCACCCTGATTTCGGAAAACTTTGAGTGTCTCCCTAGGGAGATAATTTGGGGAGTCCAATTTAGGATTTCTACTGAGATTTATTGTAGGTATTCACTTAGTTTACTACTCCTTGGGCACAAAGGGAGTTCAAGTTGCTCATTGGGGGATCAACTATTATGGGTTGGAGTTTTGACTATTTCGCTGGAGTTGAGCAGGAGTGTTTTGTTGGGTATTGGAGCTGATTTTGGCCGGTAGTTTGAGGAAGGAATTTTTTGGGATTTGGAGGAGTTTCCCTTTGGGGAAATTGTGCATTCTTGCAACAGTTCAATTTCTGCAGCTCACTAGTAGACTATGGAGGGCCACACACTTATTTTGGGGTTTCAATGACTAACATATTTAGCTTGATATTTTTCTGGGTTTTATGAGAGTCCATGGTTAAAATTTTAGAATTTTTTGGCAATATACGGGCCTGAAATCCTCATTCTTCTAGTAGGGCGAATTATTGATTTAGCTGGGATTTTAACACTATTTTGGGCATTCTGGGTTCGTTGGAATTAACTCAAAATATTTATGGGTTTTATTGGTTGGGGTGTGGGGAGCCTCTCCCTAATTTTTCAGATTTGTTGGAGCAAATTTGAGGCATCAAATATCAGTTTGCCTCCAGCAGCAGCAACAATAAATTTCTAGGTAGAGTGTATAGCCAGTGAGCCATCTCAGTGTGCAGTTTTCTTCATACTCTCTTGGTTTTTTCGTGCTTTCTTTAGCAAGCCCAGGTGCACACATTCCACTATATTTTGTACTCAACTTCTCATTGGATATTCAATAAAATGGTTCAACTCAATTATTTTTGCTCAATAGTGTTCTAAATTTGTTGTTCTTGTGGAGATTTCATATTGCTTGTTTATTTGTTTGTTGTAGCTAGTTCATGTTTTGATATTTCATCGTATTTCTCTAGTTAGAATATTACAATGGTATTAAAGCCATGATCTTGGCTAGTTGTGGGCCTTAAGCTGAGTGATGACAAGACCATAATAAAAAGCTAAATAAATCTTAAAGTCAAACAACATGGCAGTAACCTTGAATGAGGTGTTTAGAATGCAAAAAATGATGATTAATGTGGCGGAGCAAATGATTCATACCACAATTGGGAATCCAAGCCATTCTCAATTATATAAAAAAATCCACTATGCCCAAAGTTATGGATAATGCATCAAAATGGAAAACATGATTTCAACTAATGTGGAGTTATTGGCAACAAATTAGAGGGCATACCAATCATTCAGACATGGCATTTAGGCATCCCTCTACTTTTTTGAGTTCTATGAATTAAGAGACATGCAAAAATTAGTGGGAATTTAGTGGAATTATGCAGGGATGTTGAGGAGGATCAAGACAAAAGATGAAAAAGCAGTTGAAGGGGCCATGGCTGGCAAGAAGACAATTGAGCATACACTCATTGATGCGATGTCAAAAATTGATGAGATACCTAGTGTTGTGACCAAGATTTTAGGTGATAAAAGAACACCACAAGTTGATGAGGTGTCGGGAGACATATCCACCATTGATGAGGAGCCAATAGGTACAGTGGAATCCAGATCTATGACAGAGTTGTTGGACAAAATTCACCTACAACTGACTAGTGAGGATGTTTTGTACAATGGGTTTTTAGTGGAGGAGCAGTTGGAGGTTCAATTTGAGGTTGTGATGGAGGAGGATGCACAACCGTCCTTGGGGTGAGTGATGAGTCTCATCATTGAGTAATTATATGGGCCTTAATTTGCCTCAATTCACCTCCTAGATTAGTCAAAGCAACTATTCTCACAACTTATTGCATACTTTTGATTATATTTTGCTTATGAGTTGAGTTAAAGTTGGATATTTTTCTTTGTGGTCTAATGTGCATGTAATGCAGGAATAAAAGGATAAAAGAAAAGGAAATGCAGGGATAAAAGGTAAAAGCAAGGAACTATGGTAAAAGACCTTGGTAAAAACTCGAATGGGACAAGAAAGAGGAATTACAGGAGGTAAATCCTCCTCATTTACTGCCCATCCATTCGAATATCCCTCCATCAACTGAAAGTACACACAGCCAAATTAGGAGTACAACAAGACAACCAAGCAAGTGGAAGTACAAGCAGCCTCCCTACTAGAAGGCAACCGAGCTAGTGAATGTGAAAGGACAAGTTACCATTAAGTTGGGAGTTGTACCTCCCTGATTTTGAGGGAAGTCGTTGAGACTTCAGATGTATAAATAAGGAGGCATAGGACCTCAGTTTTTTTAGCTAGCCAGTTAGTTGATCAGATAGTCAGTTAGTCACCAATAGTCAATTGCAGACTTGTAATAGTTCGATGTAATACAATGTTCTTTGATAATGAAGATGAGTTTTGATTTGAGCCAGCACTGAGTTAACTCAGACGGCTGAAGCTCTTGGGTTATCGCTCGACCGTAACAGCCAAAGATCCTCTTTATTGTATTGTCATGTTAGCATATCTTCCCGTTTTTTATTCGTTTACTCAAGCAGTGCATTCTCATTACAACAACAATACAGATTTATGTTTTCTATTCATTTACTTAAGCAATTCATTTCCATTGCAGTAGTAGCATAGATGTATGGTTTGATTATTCATTTGGTTAAGTAGATGCATGTTCATTCTAGTGGTTCAACATAGATTCATGGCTTTCCTGTTCATTTACTGAAGTAGTTTCCTATTTACTGTTCATTTGTTGCGTAGTTGTAGTTTCATTACAGTAGTGTAGGGCAGAGTAGTTGTGTTTCAGTTTGTTCCATGTATGCTTAATTAGTAAGTTGACAAAGAAATGATCCACAAGGTTGTTCATAGGTGTCTCGGCCTCACATCCTCCCTCTGGGACCATGGTGTGAGGAAGAAACCCTGCAGCAACCCTGTTAGCCTCCTGTTGCAATAGGTTTCATATTTCATGATTGACAGTGGAAGTGCCAAAAATGTTCATCTTTTCCATGCTGCAAAATTTCCATTTTTGAAAGATTTCTCAGTTAAGGGGAAGCCAAACAGCTTAAACCTGGTTCCCCTAGATTTAAATTTTTGCTTTAGAATATAGAGAATGTATCTGTCCAAACAACTTAAGCTTGGCAGAGTAGCAACTAGGTAGAGAATGAAGTAGCCCAACATCTTAATTTGGGCCCTTGGAAGAAATAAGGGTAGTTTTAGATAGGAAAGGCAGATTAAAAGAAAAACAATCAGGGTTTGCAAGTCTAAGTGCACCCTTCCTGAAGTAACAAAAAAATGCTAGATGTGTTAGGCTGGGTAGGTAGCCTGGGGTTGTAGAAAAGATCATCTTCAGTTTTGGCTTTGACAAAGAAGAACTCATCTTATCAGTGGCAGAGGTAGCAAAGTAGTATTTTAATGGCAGAATTTTGGAAGCATGTCTAACTTCCCTTCATTCCCCCTAAGAACCCTCTTACTAACATTTCCCCAAAGGACCTTGGGATCTGCCCAACAAGTCCTGATTCCATTTCATCTCTGTGAAACATTAAGGTAAGTGTTGGCTTTCTTAAATGAAAAGAAGCCACATTTCTTGTGTAAAAGTCATGTTTTCATCTTCTACACACTCTCTATGTCTATCATCAGTTCACAGACTTATCATCATTGTCCCCTTCATTTTTTCATTTCATAAACTCACATTAACTCCTAATTTTATTATGTAGCTCCCTAACTACTCCCCCATCCCCATTCACTACTAAAAACTATATAAAAATCCCCAAAAATATTAAATAGCCCTCCCCAGGCATTATAGCCATATGTTTGGTCCGGGAAATAGCAGTCCATTTGGGGCTCCTATTAGCCTTTCTGTCTCCTAACCTAGGAGTTAACCTAACCTCTTGTTTGGTTAATAACCTTTATCTGATTTCCCGTTCATCAAAACCTTCATATAACCCCCCCCCCCCCGCCGCATCAATAATTAAACAAAATAGTGGGCGGGTCCCCGTTCATAACCCTCCGCCACCTTGAGTGTTCCGCCGGCTGTTAGATCTGGCCCGCCCAAGATCTATGGTGGGCGGGTCCCTAACGCGCGCCAACTGCCCGAGGCTTAGCGTCCGGGAGTTCGGCGGTTTTGCCATCGTACTCCCGCCACGCATCAAGCTCTCGGGTGTGGCGGAGCCCCTCCCTCGAAAACCACCCAAGCGCTTAGGCGGTGCGCCCAAAACCACTTACCACCCTCGCCTGCGTGACGTCAGCGCCACATCCTCCCCTATGACGTCATCCCCTCGATGCTGCTGCCGTGCCACGTTGCCACCGCCTCATACCTTTTGTACCCTCGCCCTGCCACCGTGTCTTTGCCACCGTGTCCCTGCCGACGTCATACCCCCACGTCATCCATCCGTACCCCAGGACCCGCCGATAACGTCATGCTGACGTCATCCCGAAAAAGCGCCAAAAGCGCCAAATGTCAATTTTTTGCTCAAAAAGAGCGCGAACGACCGTTGTAATTCATTTTTATGGGTTCATTTGAACGCTCTGGTCCCCTGTTTTATTCATTTTCTCACTCCCAAAGCTTCAAGGTGACCAACTAAGCCGCTGCGGCAGGCAATTCAAGTTCATAACCTACTTTGCATCAATTCATTAACTTTCGGCGCCGTTCAAACCAGGTATTTGCCATATTTTCCCCTTTTCGCTCCTGTGCTTGCATTTTATCTGTTGCACATACTGTGAACCTGCAAAAATTCCACAATTTGTAACTCTGCTGTGCCTCAGACCCCATTAAACCTACTGGAAACCCTTTACTCCAGAAAAGTCTCAGAAACCTGATGCCCATTTGCACTTTTGCGGGCGAATTATGTTTAAGGCTCGGCCCCCAGCAAAAAATCTCGCGGCAGCTCGACATTTCCCCATTTTTACCCTGTTCCGCTGTCCAAATCCGTTCACTAAAACTGTAAATTGCCCTATGCTCCTCTGCGTTCTTCTTCACAGTCTCTAGCTCCAGAGAATTCACTGAAAAAAGGGAAATTGACCCAAAACTCTGCAAAATTGGTCTTTTACAGCATAAGCTCTCAAGTTGTCCAGCTACTATTACATTTGAAGTTCAGTTCGCCTACTCCTGCTAGTTTCTGCAAGCAAATCCGTTAGCCAGTTGTTGCATTAGTCCTCTTTTCAGCTCAAGCATTCAAAAGCTGCATAATGGCCGCTCCATCTGCTCTGAACATTACCCCCATCAACCCACCAAGTAAAGAGCTTGAGTCCATGCCCTTGGCCGATACAGACTGTCTTATTCAAGACTTTGTTGCCAAAAGGAATCATCTACACACCTATTGCCAGCTGAGAAACAGTTTCATAAACAAATCTAACATATATGGCATTTGGGAGTCCAATCTGCCCCATTTTTTCCTCCCTTCTGTGAATATTTTTCCTGAGATTATTCACCTCTGCACTGCAAATTATGAACATAGTCAAAGGGCTGTTAAGTCTTCATTCGGAAGCATACTTTTCTACACTACTCCTGACTCCATCAACCAAATGTTGAACTTCAAAGAGACTCAGACGCTATTTCCCTTCTCCATAAATAATTTGCTGGAAGAGGCCTCCTGGTTCCCTGGTACCAAGATTGAGATGATTGCTAAGACATTTATGAGGGCAGATTGCCAACCAAGGGAACCACCTCCATTTCCTTATGACCATTTCAATGAGGTGGGCAAGCTACTGGTAGATATGATATCCTATGTGTTAGGCTTCACAACAACTGAACTCGTAGACGAGACAGTACTGGTTATATTGTCTTCTTTCAGCCAAGGACAGCCTCCTGCTGTCAAGTATAATTATGCCAGGTTCATATCAAATAAAATCCATGACCAGCTCACTAGACTAGATAGGCAGGGAATCTTCAAATATTCCTCCTATATCTATCATTTGTTCATGTTTTATCAATCTGAAATTTTCCAATGCCCTATCAAGAAACTGGACTCAAAGGGAGAAAGGAGGTCTGTTGTCTTTTGGTCATCTGTATTTCATCAAGTCCAGCACTCTCCTTATTCATACTGTGAATTCATTGACCAGTTTGTCTATCCGGTCTCCTGCCTCCTAATGAAGGTTCCTCCTCCCAGAATAACCTATGAAATGCAAAAGATCTTACAGCTGTCTAAGAATTACAAATTAGGTGATTGGTACCTATATCAAGACCATACTGTCATCAGAGTTTATGGTCGTGAGCTGTGTCCATACAGGCTCCCGAGATATGTGCCAATGAGACTGTTTGGATTAGAATACTACAGGCAGCTTATAAATTCAGATTTGACTCACTTTCACAGCACCAAAAAGAAGGCACAACTGAAATTCAAAGACCGCCTAGGCCCCTTCATCATGAATAAGAAGAATGGTTGGCAAGAGGCTGACATAATACTCAAGGATCAATTTAAATTGAAAAGGAGTTTCTGGTGGGTCCCTTATGACCCACTTGGCTTCATTAGTGCCAGAAGGGTCAAATATAGGTTGACACCCTATGACCACTGCAAATTCCCAGACATTGAAAAATATGATAATCAAGACGCATGGGCGCAAGGAACTTTAGTGGAAGAATTAACTCAAGAGGAAATCTTGGAACAAACTGCTAGGGATCTTGAAAAAATTCTTGACTTAGATTCTGATGACCAGGTAAATTTCAAACTGCCTTACCAAGTTGAAGAGGGCACTTCTACAGCTGCAGCTTCACAAGCTGCCCGAGGAGCTTCTACATCAGCAACAGGTACAGCCAAAGGGAAGGAGCCGATGGAGACAGAGCAAACAGTCACGGAACAACCGGTCACCTCAATGGAGCAAATTTAAGGGCAAACCCCTCCTCAACAAACAGAGGAACTACAAGTGCCACTTTTGCAAACTCCTGCCCACGAGGAAAGGGGCAGGAAGCGAGACCGACAAGATTCCACACCTGCTAGTGGGTCTGTGCAGCAGCTTGAATCAAAGAGACAAAGGGTTGATTCTCCGGTTGAGGAGGAGGTCAGTGAAGAGATCGTGAAAAGCCCGAGAAGGGAAAAAGGCCTACATACACCAACAAGCTCTTTTCAGCGAGAGCAAGATAGACAACAAGGCATGGAGGTGTCTTCCTCCACTCAAAGAAGCAAAAAACCAGCCAGCACCAAGGCCAGCTTCAAAGAAATCAAGGCTCAAAATGAGCTACTAAGATTGCAATTGTATAAGCAATTCCTAAAGGCAACACCTGCCAAACAAGAATGACTGATGGCAGCATTTGATATAAAGCAAGAAAAGATGATTCTGAGCCATTTCAAACCCAAGGTTCAGCGGCCACAATTGGCCGCAGACTTTGTTAAAACGAGGTTAGAGGTCCTGTCCAAGGACATCCACCCAATGGATCAAATAGAATTACACAAGCAGACAGCCGAAATGCTTTATGCTACACTTGCTGAAAAGGCCACATTGGCCCATGAGTTAGAAGAATCATTGAAGAATACCAACACTCAGCTGGATTTTGAAAGATTGTCCTCCACGGCCAAGGATAATAGAATTAAAACACTGGAGGAGATTATTGTGGACTTAGGTCATGATCCTAAGGATCCTAAGGGTGTCAGGACCCTTATGAAAAAGAAAGATGATGATATTGCTGCACTGAAGAAAAGATTGAGGTTGCTTCCTACTGAGCACCCTCAAACAGGAGAACTGCAGAAAGAAAAAGAAGCTGAGGATCAGTTGGATTTGATGATGAAGTTGAACCAGAGAGTAATCGATTTGGAAGGGGAGTTGGAGCAAGCACTGCAAGGAAAGCAGGGAGAGTCGACCTCCCAGCCTCCTCAAACAATCCCAACTGTTGCTGATCCTCTATCACAAGCAGCAATGACCCCTCCAATTATTCCAGCCACAACAATAGCTACAGAAGCTACAACATCAACAACAGCAGCGGCTGAAGCAAGCATGAGCGTAGATGATTTGACAGAAGCTGTCAATAAACTTAAGCTGCAGGCGACAGAAATAAAGGAGGCCAAAGAAAAGCTGGCTAAACTAGAAGAAAAATATGATAAGTCCAAAATGACAGTGGGTGAGAAATCAAGGGAAATCAAAGCCCTGAAGGACAGAATCAAAACCTTGGAGAAAGAATTATCCTTGGACAAGGCCTTGGCTGAAATAAAGAAGATCCTGTGGGCCAAAATAAATCAGTCAATCACTGGCCAATGGAGGTCAATTCAGGCCATGTACGAACAGGTGGAACTGATTGGCCGTGCTAAGCTTGAAAACCAGAGAGCCAAGGCAGCATTAGGAAGCATGCCTGAGCAGGCTAACAGAATGATCAACTTTCTGAATCATCAGACTAGGGAAGAGCTGGCAGCACTCCATATCATGAACAGAAGAGATGCCATATTAACAGCAAAAAGTGTGCTCACATTGAGAAGCTTGGTGCAAACTCTGGAGGCAAGATGTCGGGATATATAGAGGGATGTAGACAATTTTGATGTAAAGCTTGCAGCAGTACAGATTAGAGGATTGCCCAGCCTGCTGACCAGTGCTGGTAAGTTATTAACGTGTGACCAATATGCTACCAGGCTAAATAATTTTGTCACAAATCAGCTTACTACTGCATCAAGTTCTACAGCAGAGGTAGGGCCACCTACAGGACAGACACTCTACGACAAACTGGAAAGCTTATTTTACCTGGAGCATGAGGTCAGTCATCTGTTTGAGATTCCGCCCAGTTATTACAAGTACATAGAGGTCGATGAAACACTTGTTAAAATACAAAGACATCAGTTGCCTTCTGAGAACTAGTGGCAGGCAATGCTGGCCGTATTTCCCAGGTGATTTCAGTTTTTGCCTCTTTTTGTTCATTTCAAAATCTATGTCAGATACAGGTTAGCAAGAAACACCGGATAAGGCACAGAATGCACAGGACAAAGTAATGAAGGAACATGCAGGACATGTGGGAGCAGGTACAAAGCAAAAACGCTGAGATGGCAAACCTAAGAGCGCGAACTTCTAAGAACGCAGCCCCGCCGACTCAAAAGTCAACATTTACCGCCAGAAGAGAATAGCTGTTGCATTTGTATTTATTTTAGCATTTACTTTTCATCAATCACTCCTTAAGAGTTGGTAGAGAAGTTATCAGCTATTAAATTCTCGTCTAGATATTTTTGTATCCAATTTTTGTATAAATACCACCCTCTGCATTGTTAAAAGGGTTGGTCGGCAAATGTATCCAGGAGAGACTCGCACTGTATGTCTGATACTTTTCTATAATCAAAGACTACTTACAAGCTTGGATAATAGACTATGATGTGTTATTACTGGTTTTTGAAGGATTGAATGTGGAATTCTTGCGCGGCTATATGAACAATAAGTGTTCTTTATCTCTGTTATTTCATTTACATATATGCTCAAATCACAGAAAGAAAGATTGGTTTAGAATTTGCATATCTGCACTCTATGCTCAGTTTATGTGGTTTCTTAAGGTTTTCCTCTTATTTCAGGCATGAATATGAATTCCTTTTGGGCTCACGTTTAACCTATTTCACATATGAATGACTGTTAACTAGGAATTCTTAATTGCTCCTGGTCAAAGCTAGTTCATTTTCCCTCTGCTAAACCTGTTTGAGAGATTCTTTATTGCCTCTCATGCCTTAGCTCTCATTCCATCCTTTTCAGCTTAAAATATTGCTTTATATGCTGCTATCTTGCTCCATGTTTGTCTTGTGACCAAGAAAACGCACCAGCAGTCCTACTATTTGACTCCACGCCCAATGGTTTGAAACTTACCAGACTATACTTTGCCTCCCTACTTTGAGTGCATTCTCCTTCCCACCAAAGCATAAACAAAACCCCTGACCTCAATAGCTAGCCTAAAACCAATATCAACAAAGTTGAATCTGAAAGAGAGAGCCCTCTCTGACTGCAGGTGGGCTAGAACCTGCAGTCCAAAGTTGGTTTGTGGTTACCTCGGTCGTATCCTTTTCTGGAGCTTAAGGACAACCTGAGTGATAACATAATGGTGACTCCACTGGGGAATATCCTCAGAAAAAGTCAGGAAGAAGGTAAGAAAGCTCCACTGGGGAAAAACCAAACCTTCAGAACTGTTTTCAAGATTTGTTCTGATCTTTGATGGTGGACAGAGATCAGGCACTGCAAATTTGATCATCCACCTGGCGACTCCACATCATCTTCACAATTAGGACTCCACTGGAGAAGCGAACCTCAAAGGGAAAACTTCCAAAGTTTTGAGCAGTTTTACAGCCAAGTAATCCCATTTCGCAGTATTAATAGTCAGATAAGATGACCGGGTGTGAGGGAGATGAGGTTGAACAAGATGTAAATCAATTCAAGAAGTTGTTATTAGAATATGAACTTGAAGAAAATTTGGTTAGGTCTGTGCTGTTAAAAGTCAAAACAATAAAGTAGCCTCAAATCAGAATATCTTGCTTGGACCTAGTTGTTGAAGAACATGAGAATGAGATTGAATTTTTGCATTCTCAAATTCGGTCATATAATTTTCCTAATCCTAAAGAGTTCTTCATAAATCTTCCTTCTCCTAGTCATAAGGAAATTGTACTACCCTCTGACATGCAGATTGAGGATGATCATACTTTCAAGAGAAAGAATGAAGTATTGACTGCAGAGGTTGTTACTAAGGATGCAGTTGTTCCATCAGACAAAGCAAGCCCAGAAGAAACTCTCCCATATGATGTTTTTATAGATCCTGTAGCTGGTTACATGGAGAATCTTTTCAACTCAAAATCTTCAACATATTTTCTCTATGAAGACAAAGATATTCAGCAAATACCTTCATATGTCACAATTTTGATTATGGGAGCACATGACCAGTCAATGTTTTTGATTTCACCAACTATCAGTCAAACAGTGTGTTTTCTTCTACAAATGCTAAAGTGGTTGCACTGGTTGTTTCATTTTACCTAACCATCAAACAGGTGCTAATCATGGTAGGTAGGTAGGATTTTAGTTTTCTGTTTGTATAGCAGTCTGATGCAGTTGATGCCCGAAGTGAAGGCCCTAAGCTCATCAAATGTACTTTCATGTGTATAAATAAAGTACCCAGCAAAGGAAATTTTTTTTTTTAGAATATAGAAGCAATTGAACACTAAGGCGGTCTGACCTGCTGTTCTTGACCTTCCACAAGGGAAGGCCATCCCCAAGTGGAGCCACTGTTAGCCTCCTGTTGCAACAGGTTTCATATTTCATGATTGACAGTGGAAGTGCCAAAAATGTTCATCTTTTCCATGCTGCAAAAATTCCATTTTTGAAAGATTTCTCAGTTAAGGGGAAGCCAAACAGCTTAAACCTGGTTCCCCTAGATTTAAATTTTTGCTTTAGAATATAGAGAATGTATCTGTCCAAACAGCTTAAGCTTGGCAGAGTAGCAACTAGGTAGAGAATGAAGGAGCCCAACAGCTTAATCTGGGCCCTTGGAAGAAATAAGGGTAGTTTTAGATAGGAAAGGCAGATTAAAAGAAAAACAATCAAGGTTTGCAAGTCTAAGTGCACCCTTCCTGAAGTAACAAAAAAATGCTAGATGTGTTAGGCTGGGTAGGTAGCCTGGGGTTGCAGAAAAGATCATCTTCAGTTTTGGCTTTGACAAAGAAGAACTCATCTTATCAGTGGCAGAGGTAGCAAAGCAGTATTTTAATGGCAGAATTTTGGAAGCATGTCTAACTTCCCTTCATTCCCCCTAAGAACCCTCTTACTAACATTTCCCCAAAGGACCTTGGGATCTGCCCAACAAGTCCTGATTCCATTTCATCTCTGTGAAACATTAAGGTAAGTCTTGGCTTTCTTAAATGAAAAGAAGCCACATTTCTTGTATAAAAGTCATATTTTCATCTTCTACACACTCTCTATGTCTATCATAAGTTCACAGACTTATCATCATTGTCCCCTTCATTTTTTCATTTCATAAACTCAAATTAACTCCTAATTTTATTATGTAGCTCCCTAACTACTCCCCCATCCCTATTCAGTACTAAAAACTATATAAAAATCCCCAAAAATATTAAATAGCCCTCCCCAGGCATTATAGCCATATGTTTGGTCCGGGAAATAGCAGTCCATTTGGGGCTCCTATTAGCCTTTCTGTCTCCTAACCTAGGAGTTAACCTAACCTCTTGTTTGGTTAATAACCTTTATCTGATTTCCCGTTCATCAAAACCTTCATATAACCCCCCCCCGCCGCATCAATAATTAAACAAAATAGTGGGCGGGTCCCCGTTCATAACCCTCCGCCACCTTGAGTGTTCCACCGGCCGTTAGATCTGGCCCGCCCAAGATCTATAGTGGGCGGGTCCCTAACGCGCGCCAACTGCCTGAGGCTTAGCGTCCGGGAGTTCGGCGGTTTTGCCGTCGTACTCCTGCCACGCGTCAAGCTCTCGTGTGTGGCGGAGCCCCTCGCTCCAAAACCACCCAAGCACTTAGGCGGTGCGCCCAAAACCACTTACCACCCTCGCCTGTGTGACGTTAGTTCCACGTCCTCCCCTATGACGTCATCCCCTCGACGCTGCCGCCGTGCCACGTTGCCACCGCCTCATACCTTTTGTACCCTCGCCTTACCACCGTGTCCCTGCCGACGTCATCCCCCCACGTCATCCATCCGTACCCCGGGACCCGCCGATGACGTCATGCTGACGTCATCCCGAAAAAGCGCCAAAAGCGCCAAATGTCAATTTTTTGCTCAAAAAGAGCGCGGACGACCATTGTAATTCATTTTTATGGGTTCATTTGAACGCTCTGGTCCCTTGTTTTATTCATTTTCTCACTCCCAAAGCTTCAAGGTGACCAACTAAGCTGTTGCGGCCGGCAATTCAAGTTCATAACCTACTTTGCATCAATTCATCAACTTTCAGCGCCGTTCAAACCAGGTATTTGCCATATTTTCCCCTTTTCGCTCCTGTGCTTGCATTTTATCTGTTGCACATACTCTGAACCTGCAAAAATTTCACAATTTGTAACTCTGCTGCGCCTCAGACCCCATTAAACCTACTGGAAACCCTTTACTCCAGAAAAGTCTCAGAAACCTGATGCCTATTTGCACTTTTGCGGGCGAATTCTGTTTAAGGCTCGGCCCCCAGCAAAAAATCTTGCGGCAGCTCGGCATTTCCCCAATTTTACCCTGTTCTGCTGTCCAAATCCGTTCACTAAAACTGTAAATTTCCCTCTGCTCCTCTGCGTTCTTCTTCACAGTCTCTAGCTCCAGAGAATTCACTGAAAAAAGGGAAATTGACCCAAAACTCTGCAAAATTGGTCTTTTACAACATAAGCTCTCAAGCTGTCCAGCTACTATTACATTTGAAGTTCAGTTCGCCTACTCCTGCTAGTTTCTGCAAGCAAATCCGTTAGCCAGTTGTTGCATTAGTCCTGTTTTCAGCTCAAGCATTCAAAAGCTGCATAATGGCCGCTCCATCTGCTCTGAACATTACCCCCATCAACCCACCAAGTAAAGAGCTTGAGTCCATGCCCTTGGCCGATACAGACTGTCTTATTCAAGACTTTGTTGCCAAAAGGAATCATCTACACACCTACTGCCAGCTGAGAAACAGTTTCATAAACAAATCTGACATATATGGCATTTGGGAGTCCAATCTGCCCCATTTTTTCCTCCCTTCTGTGAATATTTTTCCTGAGATTATTCACCTCTGCGCTGCAAATTATGAACCTAGTCAAAGGGCTGTTAAGTCTTCATCCGGAAGCATACTTTTCTACACTACTCCTGACTCCATCAACCAAATGTTGAACTTCAAAGAGACTCAGGTGCTATTGCCCTTCTCCATAAATAATTTGCTGGAAGAGGCCTCCTGGTTCCCTGGTACCAAGATTGAGATGATTGCTAAGACATTTATGAGGGCAGATTGCCAACCAAAGGAACCACCTCCATTTCCTTATGACCATTTCAATGAGGTGGGCAAGCTACTGGTAGATATGATATCCTATGTGTTAGGCTTCACAACAACTGAACTCGTAGACGAGGCAGTACTAGTTATATTGTCTTCTTTCAGCCAAGGATAGCCTCCTGCTGTCAAGTATAATTATGCCAGGTTCATATCAAATAAAATCCATGACCAGCTCACTAGACTAGATAGGCAGGGAATCTTCAAATATTCCTCCTAAATCTATCATTTGTTCATGTTTTATCAATCTGAAATTTTCCAAAGCCCTATCAAGAAACTGGACTCGAAGGGAGAAAGGAGGTCTGTTGTCTTTTGGTCATCTGCATTTCATCAAGTCCAGCACTCTCCTTATTCATACTGTGAATTCATCGACCAGTTTGTCTATCCGGTCTCCTGCCTCCTAATGAAGGTTCCTCCTCCCAGAATAACCTATGAAATGCAAAAGATCTTACAGCTGTCTAAGAATTACAAATTAGGTGATTGGTACCTATATCAAGACCATATTGTCATCAGAGTTTATGGCTGTGAGCTGTGTCCATACAGGCTCCCGAGATATGTGCCAATGAGACTGTTTGCATTAGAATACTACAGGCAGCTTATAAATTCAGATTTGACTCACTTTCACAGCACCAAAAAGAAGGCACAACTGAAATTCAAAGACCGCCTAGGCCCCTTCATCATGAATAAGAAGAATGGTTGGCAAGAGGCTGACATAATACTCAAGGATCAATTTAAATTGAAAAGGAGTTTCTGGTGGGTCCCTTATGACCCAATTGGCTTCATTAGTGCCAGAAGGGTCAAATATAGGTTGACACCCTATGACCACTGCAAATACCCAGACATTGAAAAATATGCTAATCAAGATGCATGGGCGCAAGGAACTTTAGTGGAAGAATTAACTCAAGAGGAAATCTTGGAACAAACTGCTAGGGATCTTGAAAAAATTCTTGACTTAGATTCTAATGACCAGGTAAATTTCAAACTGCCTTACCAAGTTGAAGAGGGCACTTCTACAGCTGCAGCTTCACAAGTTTCCCGAGGAGCTTCTACATCAGCAATAGGTACAGCCAAAGGGAAGGAGCCGATGGAGACAGAGCAAACAGTCACGGAACAGCCGGTCACCTCAATGGAGCAAATTCAAGGGCAAACCCCTCCTCAACAAACAGAGGCACTACAAGTGCCACCTTTGCAAACTCCTTCCCACGAGGAAAGGGGCAGGAAGCGAGACTGACAAGATTCCACACCTGCTAGTGGGTCTGTGCAGTAGCCTGAATCAAAGAGACAAAGGGTTGATTCTCCGGTTGAGGAGGAGGTCAGTGAAGAGATCGTGAAAAGCCCGAGAAGGGAAAAACGCCTGCATACACCAACAAGCTCTTTTCAGCGAGAGCAAGATAGACAACAAGGCATGGAGGTGTCTTCCTCCACTCAAAGAAGCAAAAACCAGCCAGCACCAAGGCCAGCTTCAAAGAAATCAAGGCTCAAAATGAGCTACTAAGAGTGCAATTGTATAAGCAATTCCTAAAGGCAACACCTGCCAAACAAGAAAGACTGATGGCAGCATTTGATATAAAGCAAGAAAAGATGATTCTGAGCCATTTCAAACCCAAGGTTCAGCAGCCACAATTGGCCGCAGACTTTGTTAAAACGAGGTTAGAGGTCCTGTCCAAGGACATCCACCCAATGGATCAAATAGAATTACACAAGCAGACAGCCGAAATGCTTTATGCTACACTTGCTAAAAAGGCCACATTGGCCCATGAGTTAGAAGAATCATTGAAGAATACCAACACTCAGCTGGATTTTGAAAGATTGTCCTCCACAGCCAAGGATAATAGGATTAAAACACTGGAGGAGATTATTGTGGACTTAGGTCATGATCCTAAGGATCCTAAGGGTGTCAGGACCCTTATGAAAAAGAAAGATGATGATATTGCTGCACTGAAGAAAAGATTGAGGTTGCTTCCTACTGAGCACCCTCAAACAGGAGAACTGCAGAAAGAAAAAGAAGCTGAGGATCAGTTGGATTTGATGATGAAGTTGAACCAGAGAGTAATCGATTTGGAAGGGGAGTTGGAGCAAGCACTGCAAGGAAAGCAGGGAGAGTCGACCTCCCAGCCTCCTCAAACAATCCCAACTGTTGCTGATCCTCTATCACAAGCAGCAGTGACCCCTCCAATTATTCCAGCCACAACAATAGCTACAGAAGCTACAACATCAACAACAACAGCACCTGAAGCAAGCATGAGCGTGGATGATTTGACAGAAGCTGTCAATAAACTTAAGCTGCAGGCGACAGAGATAAAGGAGGCCAAAGAAAAGCTGGCCAAACTGGAAGAAAAATATGATAAGTCCAAAATGACAGTGGGTGAGCAATCAAGGGAAATCAAAGCCCTGAAGGACAGAATCAAAACCTTGGAGAAAGAATTATCCTTGGACAAGGCGTTGGCTGAAATAAAGAAGATCTAGTGGGCCAAAATAAATCAGTCAATCACTGGCTAATGGAGGTCAATTCAGGCCATGTACGAACAGGTGGAACTGATTGGCCGTGCTAAGCTTGAAAACCAGAGAGCCAAGGCAGCATTAGGAAAAATGCCTGAGCAGGCTAACAGAATGATCAACTTTCTGAATCATCAGACTAGGGAAGAGCTGGCAGCACTCCATATCATGAACAGAACAGATGCCATATTAACAGCAAAAAGTGTGCTCACATTGAGAAGCTTGGTGCAAACTCTGGAGGCAAGATGTCAGGATATACAGAGGGATGTAGACAATTTTGATGTAAAGCTTGCAGCAGTACAGATTAGAGGATTGCCCAGCCTGCTGACCAGTGCTAGTAAGTTATTAACGTGTGACCAATATGCTACCAGGCTAAATAATTTTGTCACAAATCAGCTTACTGTTGCATCAAGTTCTACAGCAGAGGCAGGGCCGCCTACAGGATAGACACTCTACGACAAACTGGAAAGCTTATTTTACCTGGAGCATGAGGTCAGTCATCTGTTTGAGATGCCACCCAGTTATTACAAGTACACAGAGGCCGATGAAACACTTGTTAAAATACAAAGGCATCAGTTGCCTTCTGAGAACTGGTGGCAGGCAATGCTGGCTGTATTGCCCAGGTGATTTCAGTTTTTGCCTCTTTTTTCTTATTTCAAAATCTATGTCAGATACAGGTCAGCAAGAAACACAGGATAAGGCACAGAATGCACAGGACAAAGTAATGAAGGAACGTGCAGGATAGGTGGGAGCAGGTACAAAGCAAAAACGCTGAGATGGCAAACCTAAGAGCGCGAATTTCTAAGAACGCAGCCCCGACGACTCAAAAGTCAACATTTACCGCCAGAAGAGAACAACTGTTGCGTTTGTATTTATTTTAGCATTTACTTTTCATCAATCACTCCTTAAGAGTTGGTAGAGAAGTTATCAGCTATTAACTTCTCGTCTAGATATTTTTGTATCCAATTTTTGTATAAATACCACCCTCTGCATTGTTAAAAGGGTTGGTTGGCAAATGTATCCAGGAGAGACTTGCACTGTATGTCTGATACTTTTCTATAATCAAAGACTGCTTACAAGCTTGGATAATAGACTATGATGTGTTATTACTGGTTTCTGAAGGATTGAATGTGGAATTCTTGCGCGGCTATATGAACAATAAGTGTTCTTTATCTCTGTTATTTCATTTACATATATGCTCAAATCACAGAAAGAAAGATTGGTTTAGAATTTGCATATCTGCACTCTATGCTCAGTTTCTGTGGTTTCTTAATGTTTTCCTCTTGATTCAGGCATGAATATAAATTCCTTTTGGGCTCACGTTTAACCTATTTCACATATGAATGACTGTTAACTAGGAATTCTTAATTGCTCCTAGTCAAAGCTAGTTCATTTTCCCTCTGCTAAACCTGTTTGAGAGATTCTTTATTGCCTCTCATGCCTTAGCTCTCACTCCATCCTTTTCAGCTTAAAAGATTGCTTTATATGCCGCTATCTTGCTCCATGTTTGTCTTGTGACCAAGAAAACGCACCAGCAGTCCTACTATTTGACTCCACGCCCAATGGTTTGAAACTTACCAGACTATACTTTGCCTCCCTACTTTGAGTGCATTCTCCTTCCCACCAAAGCATAAACAAAACCCCTGACCTCAATAGCTAGCCTAAAACCAATATCAACAAAGTTGAATCTGAAAGAGAGAGCCCTCTTTGACTGCAGGTGGGCTAGAACCTGCAGTCCAAAGTTGGTTTGTGGTTACCTCGGCCGTATCCTTTTCCGGAGCTTAAGGACAACCTGAGTGATAACATAATGGCGACTCCACTGGGGACCATCCTCAGAAAAATTCACAGAGAAGGTAAGAAAGCTCCACTGGGGAAGAACCAAACCTTCAGAACTGTTTTCAAGATTTGTTCTGATCTTTGATGGTGGACAGAGATCAGGCACTGCAAAGTTGATCATCCACCTGGCGACTCCACATCATCTTCACAATTAGGACTCCACTGGAGGAGCGAACCTCAAAGGAAAAACTTTCAAAGTTTTGAGCAGTTTTACAGCCAAGTAATCCCATTTCGCAGTATTAATAGTCAGATAGGATGACCGGGTGTGAGGGAGATGAGGTTGAACAAGCTGTAAATCAATTCAAGAAGTTGTTATCAGAATATGAACTTGAAGAAAATTTTGTTAGATCTGTGCTGTTAAAAGTCAAGACAATAAAGCAGCCTCAAATCAGAATATCTTGCCTGGACCTAGTTGTTGAAGAACATGAGAATGAGATTGAATTTTTGCATTCTCAAATTCGGTCATATGATTTTCCTAATCCTAAAGAGTTCTTCCAAAATCTTCCTTCTCCTAGTCATAAGGAAATTGTACTACCCTCTGACATGCAGATTGAGGATGATCATACTTTCAAGAGAAAGAATGAAGTATTGGCTGCAGAGGTTGTTACTAAGGATGCAGTTGTTCCATCAGACAAAGCAAGCTCAGAAGAAACTCTCCCATATGATGTTTTTATAGATCCTGTAGCTGGTTACATGGAGAATCTTTTCAACTCAAAATCTTCAACATATTTTCTTTATGAAGACAAAGATATTCAGCAAATACCTTCATATGTCACAATTTTGATTATGGGAGCACATGACCAGTCAATGTTTTTGATTTCACCAACTATCAGTCAAACAGTGTGTTTTCTTCTACAAATGCTAAAGTGGTTGCACTGGTTGTTTCATTTTACCTAACCATCAAATAGGTGCTGATCAGGGTAGGTAGGTAGGATTTTAGTTTTCTATTTGTATAGCAGTCTGATGCAGTTGATGCCCGAAGTGAAGGCCCTAAGCTCATCAAATGTACTTTCATGTGTATAAATAAAGTACCCAGCAAAGGAAATTTTTTTTTTTAGAATACAGAAGCAGTTGAACACTAAGGCGTTCTGACCTGCTGTTCTTGACCTTCCACAAGGGAAGGCCATCCCCAAGTGGAGCCACTATTAGCCTCCTGTTGCAACAGGTTTCATATTTCATGATTGACAGTGGAAGTGCCAAAAATGTTCATCTTTTCCATGCTGCAAAAATTCCATTTTTGAAAGATTTCTCAGTTAAGGGGAAGCCAAACAGCTTAAACCTGGTTCCCCTAGATTTAAATTTTTGCTTTAGAATATAGAGAATGTATCTGTCCAAACAGCTTAAGCTTGGCAGAGTAGCAACTAGGTAGAGAATGAAGGAGCCCAACAGCTTAATCTGGGCCCTTATAAGAAATAAGGGTAGTTTTAGATAGGAAAGGCAAATTAAAAGAAAAACAATCAGGGTTTGCAAGTCTAAGTGCACCCTTCCTGAAGTAACAAAACAATGCTAGATGTGTTAGGCTAGGTAGGTAGCCTGGGGTTGCAGAAAAGATCATCTTCATTTTTGGCTTTGACAAAGAAGAACTCATCTTATCAGTGGCAGAGGTAGCAAAGTATTATTTTAATGGCAGAATTTTGGAAGCATGTCTAACTTCCCTTCATTCCCCCTAAGAACCCTCTTACTAACATTTCCCCAAAGGACCTTGGGATCTGCCCAACAAGTCCTGATTCCATTTCATCTCTGTGAAACATTAAGGTAAGTCTTGGCTTTCTTAAATGAAAAGAAGCCACTTTTCTTGTATAAAAGTCATGTTTTCATCTTCTACACACTCTCTATGTCTATCATCAGTTCACAGACTTATCATCATTGTCCCCTTCATTTTTTCATTTCATAAACTCACATTAACTCCTAATTTTATTATGTAGCTCCCTAACTACTCCCCCATCCCTATTCAGTACTAAAAACTATATAAAAATCCCCAAAAATATTAAATAGCCCTCCCCAGGCATTATAGCCATATGTTTGGTCCGGGAAATAACAGTCCATTTGGGGCTCCTATTAGCCTTTCTGTCTCCTAACCTAGGAGTTAACCTAACCTCTTGTTTGGTTAATAACCTTTATTTGATTTCTCGTTCATCAAAACCTTCATATAACCCCCCCCCCCCCGCCGCAACAATAATTAAACAAAATAGTGGGTGGGTCCCTGTTCATAACCCTCTGCCACCTTGAGTGTTCCGCCAGCCGTTAGATCTGGCCCGCCCAAGATCTACGGTGGGCGGGTCCCTAACGCGCGCCAACTGCCCGAGGCTTAGCGTCCGGGAGTTCGGCGGTTTTGCCGTCGTACTCCCGCCACGCGTCAAGCTCTCGGGTGTGGCGGAGCCCCTCCCTCCAAAACCACCCAGGCGCTTAGGCGGTGCGCCCAAAACCACTTACCACCCTCGCCTGCGTGACGTCAGCGCCACGTCCTCCCCTATGACGTCATCTCCTCGCCGCTGCCGCCGTGCCACGTTGCCACCACCTCATACCTTTTGTACCCTCGCCCTGCCACCGTGTCTTTGCCACCGTGTCCCTGCCGACGTCATCCCCCCACGTCATCCATCCGTACCCCGGGACCCGCCGATGACGTCATCTTGAAGAAGCGCCAAAAGCACCAAATGTCAATTTTTTGCTCAAAAAGAGCGCAGACGACCGTTGTAATTCATTTTTATGGGTTCATTTGAACGCTCTGGTCCCCTGTTTTATTCATTTGCTCACTCCCAAAGCTTCAAGGTGACCAACTAAGCTGCTGCGGCCGGCAATTCAAGTTCATAACCTACTTTGCATCAATTCATCAACTTTCGGCGCCGTTCAAACCAGGTATTTGCCATATTTTCCCCTTTTCACAATTTGTAACTCTGCTGCGCCTCAGACCCCATAAAACTACTGGAAACCCTTTACTCCAGAAAAGTCTCAGAAACCTGATGCCCATTTGCACTTTTGCGGGCGAATTCTGTTTAAGGCTCGGCCCCCAGCAAAAAATCTCGCGGCAGCTCAGCATTTCCCCATTTTTACCATGTTCCGCTGTCCAAATCCGTTCACTGAAACTGTAAATTGCCCTCTGCTCCTCTGCGTTCTTCTTCACAGTCTCTAGCTCCAGAGAATTCACTGAAAAAAGGGAAATTGACCCAAAACTCTGCAAAATTGGTCTTTTACAGCATAAGCTCTCAAGCTGTCCAGCTACTATTACATTTGAAGTTCAGTTCGCCTACTCCTGCTAGTTTCTACAAGCAAATCCGTTATCCAGTTGTTGCATTAGTCCTCTTTTCAGCTCAAGCATTCAAAAGCTGCATAATGGCCGCTCCATCGGCTCTGAACATTACCCCCATCAACCCACCAAGTAAAGAGCTTGAGTCCATGCCCTTGGCCGATACAGACTATCTTATTCAAGACTTTGTTGCCAAAAGGAATCATCTACACACCTATTGCCAGCTGAGAAACAGTTTCATAAACAAATCTAACATATATGGCATTTGGGAGTCCAATCTGCCCCATTTTTTCCTCCCTTCTGTGAATATTTTTCCTGAGATTATTCACCTCTGCGCTGCAAATTATGAACCTAGTCAAAGGGCTGTTAAGTCTTCATCCGGAAGCATACTTTTCTACACTACTCCTGACTCCATCAACCAAATGTTGAACTTCAAAGAGACTCAGACGCTATTGCCCTTCTCCATAAATAATTTGCTGGAAGAGGCCTCCTGGTTCCCTGGTACCAAGATTGAGATGATTGCTAAGACATTTATGAGGGCAGATTGCCAACCAAAGGAACCACCTCCATTTCCTTATGACCATTTCAATGAGGTGGGAAAGCTACTGGTAGATATGATATCCTATGTGTTAGGCTTCACAACAACTGAACTCGTAGACGAGGCAGTACTGGTTATATTGTCTTCTTTCAGCCAAGGACAGCCTCCTGTTGTCAAGTATAATTATGCCAGGTTCATATCAAATAAAATCCATGACCAGCTCACTAGACTAGATAGGCAGGGAATCTTCAAATATTCCTCCTATATCTATCATTTGTTCATGTTTTATCAATCTGAAATTTTCCAATGCCCTATCAAGAAACTGGACTCAAAGGGAGAAAGGAGGTCTGTTGTCTTTTGGTCATCTATATTTCATCAAGTCCAGCACTCTCCTAATTCATATTGTGAATTCATCGACTAGTTTGTCTATCCGGTCTCCTGCCTCCTAATGAAGGTTCCTCCTCCCCGAATAACCTATGAAATGAAAAAGATCTTAAAGCTGTCTAAGAATTACAAATTAGGTGATTGGTACCTATATCAAGACCATACTGTCATCAGAGTTTATGGCTGTGAGCTGTGTCCTTATAGGCTCCCGAGATATGTGCCAATGAGACTGTTTGCATTAGAATAATACAAGCAGCTTATAAATTCAGATTTGACTCACTTTCACAGCACCAAAAAGAAGGCACAACTGAAATTCAAAGACCGCCTAGGCCCCTTCATCATGAATAAGAAGAATGGTTGGCAAGAGGCTCACATAATACTCAAGGATCAATTTAAATTGAAAAGGAGTTTTTTGTGGGTCCCTTATGACCCACTTGGCTTCATTAGTGCCAGAAGGGTCAAATATAGGTTGACACCCTATGACCATTGCAAATACCCAGACATTGAAAAATATGCTAATCAAGATGCATGGGCGCAAGGAACTTTAGTGGAAGAATTAACCCAAGAGGAAATCTTGGAACAAACTGCTAGGGATCTTGAAAAAATTCTTGACTTAGATTCTGATGACCAGGTAAATTTCAAACTGCCTTACCAAGTTGAAGAGGGCACTTCTATAGCTGCAGCTTCACAAGCTGCCCGAGGAGCTTCTACATCAGCAACAGGTACAGCCAAAGGGAAGGAGCCGATGGAGACAGAGCAAACAGTCACGGAACAGCCGGTCACCTCAATGGAGCAAATTCAAGGGCAAACCCCTCCTCAACAAACAGAGGCACTACAAGTGCCACTTTTGCAAACTCCTACCCACGAGGAAAGGGGCAGGAAGCAAGATCGACAAGATTCCACACCTGCTAGTGGGTCTGTGCAGCAGCCTGAATCAAAGAGACAAAGGGTTGATTCTCCGGTTGAGGAGGAGGTCAGTGAAGAGATCGTGAAAAGCCCGAGAAGGGAAAAAGGCCTGCATACACCAACAAGCTCTTTTCAGCGAGAGCAAGATAGACAACAAGGCATGGAGCTGTCTTCCTCCACTCAAAGAAGCAAAAAACCAGCCAGCACCAAGGCCAGCTTCAAAGAAATCAAGGCTCAAAATGAGCTACTAAGAGTGCAATTGTATAAGCAATTCCTAAAGGCAACACCTGCCAAACAAGAAAGACTGATGGCAACATTTGATATATGGCAAGAAAAGATGATTCTGAGCCATTTCAAACCCAAGGTTCAGCAGCCACAATCGGCCGCAGACTTTGTTAAAACGAGGTTAGAGGTCCTGTCCAAGGACATCCACCCAATGGATCAAATAGAATTACACAAGCAGACAGCCGAAATGCTTTATGCTACACTTGCTGAAAAGGCCACATTGGCCCATGAGTTAGAAGAATCATTGAAGAATACCAACACTCAGCTGGATTTTGAAAGATTGTCCTCCACAGCCAAGGATAATAGGATTAACACACTGGAGGAGATCATTGTGGACTTAGGTCATGATCCTAAGGATCCTAAGGGTGTCAGGACCCTTATGAAAAAGAAAGATGATGATATTGCTGCACTGAAGAAAAAATTGAGGTTGCTTCCTACTGAGCACCCTCAAACAGGAGAACTGCAGAAAGAAAAATAAGCTGAGGATTAGTTGGATTTGATGATGAAGTTGAACCAGAGAGTAATCGATTTGGAAGGGGAGTTGGAGCAAGTACTGCAAGGAAAGCAGGGAGAGTCGACCTCCCAGCCTCCTCAAACAATCCCAATTATTGATGATCCTCTATCACAAGCAGCAGTGACCCCTCCAATTATTCTAGCCACAACAATAGCTACAGAAGCTACAACATCAACAACAACAGCACCAGAAGCAAGCATGAGCGTAGATGATTTGACAGAAGCTGTCAATAAACTAAAGCTGCAGGCGACAGAAATAAAGGAGGCCAAAGAAAAGCTGGCTAAACTAGAAGAAAAATATGATAAGTCCAAAATGACAGTGGGAGAGCAATCAAGGGAAATCAAAGCCCTGAAGGACAGAATCAAAACCTTGGAGAAAGAATTATCCTTGGACAAGGCCTTGGTTGAAATAAAAAAGATCCTGTGGGCCAAAATAAATCACTCAATCACTAGCCAATGGAGGTCAATTCAGGCCATGTACGAACAGGTGGAACTGATTGGCCGTGCTAAGCTTGAAAACCAGAGAGCCAAGGCAGCATTAGGAAGCATGCCTGAGCAGGCTAACAGAATGATCAACTTTCTGAATCATCAGACTAGGGAAGAGCTGGCAACACTCCATATCATGAACAGAACAGATGCCATATTAACAGCAAAAAGTGTGCTCACATTGAGAAGCTTGGTGCAAACTCTGGAGGCAAGATGTTGGGATATACAGAGGGATGTAGACAATTTTGATGTAAAGCTTGCAGCACTACAGATTAGAGGATTGCCCAGCCCGCTGACCAGTGCTGGTAAGTTATTAACGTGTGACCAATATGCTACCAGGCTAAATAATTTTGTCACAAATCAGCTTACTGCTGCATCAAGTTCTACAGCAGAGGCAGGGCCACCTACAGGATAGACACTCTACGATAAACTGGAAAGCTTATTTTACCTGGAGCATGAGGTCAGTCATCTGTTTGAGATGTCGCCCAGTTATTACAAGTACAGAGAGACCGATGAAACACTTGTTAAAATACAAAGGCATTAGTTGCCTTCTGAGAACTGGTGGCAGGCAATGCTGGCCGTATTGCGCAGGTGATTTCAGTTTTTGCCTCTTTTTGTTCATTTCAAAATCTATGTCAGATACAGGTCAGCAAGAAACACAGGATAAGGCACAGAATGCACAGGACAAAGTAATGAAGGAACGTGCAGGACAGGTGGGAGCAGGTACAAAGCAAAAACGCTGAGATGGCAAACCTAAGAGCGCGGATTTCTAAGAACGCAGCCCCGTTGACTCAAAAGTCAACATTTACTGCCAGAAGAGAACAGCTGTTGCATTTGTATTTATTTTAGCATTTACTTTTCATCAATCACTCCTTAAGAGTTGGTAGAGAAGTTATCAGCTATTAACTTCTCATCTAGATATTTTTGTATCCAATTTTTGTATAAATACCACCCTTTGCATTGTTAAAAGGGTTGGTCGGCAAATGTATCCAGGAGAGACTCGCACTGTATGTCTGATACTTTTCTATAATCAAAGACCGCTTACAAGCTTGGATAATAGACTATGATGTGTTATTACTGGTTTCTGAAGGATTGAATGTGGAATTCTTGCGCGGCTATATGAACAATAAGTGTTCTTTATCTCTGTTATTTCATTTACATATATGCTCAAATCACAGAAAGAAAGATTGGTTTAGAATTTGCATATCTACACTCTATGCTCAGTTTCTATGGTTTCTTAATGTTTTCCTCTTGATTCAGGCATGAATATGAATTCCTTTTGGGCTCACGTTTAACCTATTTCACATATGAATGACTGTTAACTAGGAATTCTTAATTGCTCCTAGTCAAAGCTAGTTCATTTTCCCTCTGCTAAACCTGTTTGAGAGATTCTTTATTGCCTCTCATGCCTTAGCTCTCACTCCATCCTTTTAGCTTAAAAGATTGCTTTATATGCAGCTATCTTGCTCCATGTTTGTCTTGTGACCAAGAAAACGCACCAGCAGTCCTACTATTTGACTCCACGCCCAATGGTTTGAAACTTACCAGACTATACTTTGCCTCCCTACTTTGAGTGCATTCTCCTTCCCACCAAAGCATAAACAAAACCCCTGACCTCAATAGCTAGCCTAAAACCATTATCAACAAAGCTAAATCAGAAAGAGAGAGCCCTCTCTGACTGCAGGTGGGCTAGAACCTGCAGTCCAAAGTTGGTTTGTGGTTACCTCGGCCGTATCCTTTTCCGGAGCTTAAGGACAACCTGAGTGATAACAAACCCCAAAAATACAGGGTTTTGATTTTCATGGGGTTTTGTCATTTAAACACAGTAACTGAGTTCATTGTCACTCTACCCATTTTCTGGTCATCAGCTCGATCACTCTCTCTCCTCATCATTTGACCTCACTCACCTTCCCATGCCATTTTCCTTTAGCACGAAACGCTTGAGCAGGGGCTGTTGAATTCATGTTTAAATGTTTTTTGCCGGTAAATCACTTTACACAACCAAATCATTCAATCACCGCTCGAATTAATTTTCGTATTTGACTTTTCCCTTTTTAAATCCCCATCGTCGATCTGCCTTGTCAGATCCGATAGTTGTCGCACACCCGCTCACCAACCTGCTCGGTCACCTCTCCGCCGTAGATCTGCTTTGCCAGATCCAACGGCCCTCGCGCCATATCGCGTGGATTTCCTTCCGACTGTTATCGGGCTGAGGGCACACGATATGGGTGGTTTCCCCGTGCTACATGTCGACCGAGGAGGCTAATCGCATGAAATTATACAAAACCATTTACAGCTTTGAGGACGTGCGATATTCCGCTTACCGCCCTCCAAACCCACTCATCCTTTCCGCACGTTTTCTTTTTGCCCTCCAACCTCCACAGTCGATCTGCCCTATCAGATATGACAACCGTCGCTTCACTCGATACCATTTTTTGCACGTTTTATTTTGCCACGCGATCTAATCCTACCCATCCATCCTGTTAGGCCACCATTTCTGCTCATTTGCCTACGTATCCTCCTACTGTCCGATCTCATCCGTTCGTTTGCCTTTCACCCGCCTGATCTAACGGTCCTCATGTTCTGTCGCTCCTTCACGTCCTCTTTTCACTAGTTTTGATCTCCAATTGTTTTTTTTGCTCAGACACAGACTTAACCTAGTTTCAGTGTTTACCCCTTAGTCTAGTTTGATGCTTTCTAGATAGCAGTAGTAGGTTAGTGTTAATTTCTGATTCTGCTCAACATAGTTGTTTAATAGGTTAGCTAGGGTTTGGTGTGAGTTAGGATTGCATGTTTCTTTCTTCATTGTTGCAGTAGAGTAGCTCTCCTTTAGAATAGATCTGCTCTCCTTCCATCAAAATCAAGCTTCTTCTCACCCTATAGAAGTCTGGCTTGGAACCCCTGGGGTCTCTTTCTGGATGAGCAGTGACAACAGGCAATACCTTCAATCCTACTTGTGTATATAACACAGTGACCTCCAAGTTTGTATGAACCCCGAGTTGATAAGTAAAGCTGGTAGCCCTGGGAGTTACAACATTCTTGCTGCAATACCTAGGCTCATCACTTTTTGGCGCCGTTGTTGGGGAGGTGTTAGAATAGGATGTGAACTATTGTTTTCTTCTATTTTCTAGTTTCCAACTTTCTTACATTAGTTTATTTATGCAAAAGTAATCTAGTTTATTTCTTTAATTTTTTCATTTATCTGCTTTCCTTTCCATTTTGCAAGTATTTTCCTTTTGTTCGTGGTTTTCATTCAATTCAACAATTTCATTTCTGCAAAACAAAAAAAAAATATCTGCATTAGGCATATTTAATTTCAAAGTAGAAGATTGCATTGCATTATAGTTTTCCATTCAATCATAAAAATAGAAAACAAAAAGATTCTCCAACACCAACCCAACCCCCCCATCTGATCATGTGGTGCAGTAAGAGCCACATCACCATTCACTCTTGCAGGTAGAAGAAGAAAATGGCAAAGAATGTAGAAAAAATGGATGGAGATGATAATGAGGAAGATCCTCTAGGATTTCCCATTCAAGATATTGATGGTAGTGTGCACATGAAGAACATCCCTCCATCCTTTCTTCCAAAATTTCATGGTCAAGGGTCAGAGGATCCAGAAACCTTTCTCTTTGAGTTTGAGATTGTTTGTAGATCTTATGGTTATTTATCAAAAACTCAAAAACTGAGATTGTTTCCAAAAACTTTAAAGGATAGGTCTCTTAGATGGTTCATGAGCTTAGGGGCTAATTCAATAAGATCATGGAATGATATGCAAAATACATTTCTAGACAAATATAAAGATCATGATCTTAAAGAATAAATATTTAGAATGAATCAAAGAGAAGATGAGAGTCTAGAGGATCTAATAGAGAGGTTCATGTACAATATTAAGAGGGCAAAGCTACATCATTTAGTATCTGACACACTAAAAACCCTCTTACTTAGAACAATTAGGGATGAATGGATTGATCTCCTTAATATCATGAGTAAAGACGATGTATACCAATTATCATTTGAGGAAATTGTGAAACATGCAAACGCATATCAAGAGGAAAAGCAAGAGTAGGTAAATCAACATCAAAATTAGTAGGTCAAGCTAAACTTGTAATTTTGTTTGATGATTTTAAAGCAAAAATCCTTAACAATCTAACAAAACAAGTAGAAATCTTAAGAATGCAAGATGAAGGAAAATAAAATGTTGATATTTGTGTTGCAGAATCACAAGATGTTAGACATTGTCCATCATTACCAAGGTTGAAGAAAGTTCACAAGGAGGACAATGGACCAAGTCCATTGTCAATGCAGCAATGTTATGTAGCTCGAAGAGGACCATGGCAGCTTATTCAGCCTAATATGATGCAAGAACCTAATTCAGAATTTCAATCTTATACACATCCACCTCCAAGTAGCTGGAACACACCTTTTCCTTGGCAACATTGGCCATCACAACCCCAAAACCAATCTTGGCAACAAGGTTGGCAAGGAACTTATGGGAGCTGTCCACAATATCCTCAGTATTCTCCTCAATATCCTCCATACCAAACTCCATGTTATCCTTTCCATTCACCTCCACCACAACCACAACCCCAACCACATCCATCTCAACTATACACTCTCACTCAACTACCTATACCACCATTTCCAAAGCCACACATTGAAGTAGCTCAGCCCACTTACAATGCTGAGATGCAACACTTCCAACCATATCCTCTTGAGATCTGTGGTACTCACCATAGCTCAGGAAGAGTATTGCAAAAGAGAGATTCTCCTAATGTCATTGAAAGACAACATACAGAAGAAGAAGGTTCCAAAGAGAAGATCAAAGAACCATGGGCTGCAATTGATGAAGAACAGACAACAAAATCAGAAATGAAGAAAGCTCCCTCATGGTTACCATCAATTCCTCCATATGTTCAAGAGAACACTCAGCAAAAAGAGGAAGATTTGAAGGTCATGAAAGAAGAAGACATCCAAGATGATCCAAATCAGCAAGTGGACCAGGGATATCACAACTACATTGAAGTATGGTTCCAGAGAGTCACTCAATTGCAGCATCACTTTCTTCCTCAAATATGCTTGACCCTTTCAAAGTCACATCATTTAGCCTCTGAAATCCAGGTACATGGCAGAGCATACATTCCAAACCCCCATATCACCTTGTCTGTCATCTTGATGTGCACTTGGCTCCATTGGAAGTATTCTTATACTTAAAAGTGATGTTGTTTTTCAAGTAGGGTAGGGTAGAAAAAAAGAAAAATAAAAAATAAAAAATAAAAAAAAATAATACAAATCTAAGGTGAAAACCTCCTTTGAGGCGCCTCAGATTGGCTCATTGATTGAAAACCTCCATGAGGCGGTCAATGGGTTTGAAAAAGAAAAAAGAAAAAACATAATTTTTATTTACAGGTAGATGAGAAAGAATAAGCAAGGAGCAAGGAGAATATCAAAAGGCAACCCTGCCTCACATATATTCATCTCCTCCACTCCTTACCATGCATCCCTCCATCAGTTCCATTGTTTTTTCACTTCACTACTTCAATTCAGGAGAAGATTGTGTTTTCCACAACAACACTTCATCCATTACCATCATCCCTGCATCCACACACACTCCTACTCCCTCTGTACATTCAGCAGCGTCTAATATGTAGTCACAGACATCATCAACAAATAGCAGAAGGGGAAGAAAGAATGACCATCAACAACACCTCTGATCTTTGACAACTGTAGCGTGGCATTAAGGCCACAGGTAAGTATCCTACTCACTCACTCATATGCATCATCTGATCAAAAGTTGTAAAGGTTAAGAGGTAGTTGGTTTGAAAGTAAAAAGGTGGCCAGTTTCCTCTAAAAAAGGCTAGTGGATTAAATACACAGGAACCTCTGTTTTCTCAAGAATTTGCTCATTTCCTCTTCAAGCCTCACAAGCAAGATGCTCATCAAGTATATCTCATGTGAGGGTAGATACAATATTGTTTATGGCTACCATTTTAGAATGCTTGATGCAATCACTCATGGACTCCAGCAGCAAAGAAAAGATAAGAAATTCCCAACAGTTAGTTCACCGTGGGTTGATCAGAGCCCTCATTGAGGATGCCCTCCAAAACCTCAAGATCCCTATAACATGGACAGTCTTCAATGACTTACCAGCAAAGGATGACATCGAAACCTTCATCTATGATGTTAGTCTTTCTGTCAATAAGGAGGAGACAAGAAAAGAGAAAGCAGACACAGATCTAGATGGGGAGGAGATGAATACAAAAGAAACTAATACAGAGGGACATGATGAAGAAGAACACAAAGAAACATGATGTTGAAACAGAAGAGAAAGAAGGCATTGAAACAAAAAAAGAAGAGCAGCAAGAAACAAAAGAACTAAGTGGCCTTAGGGACAAATAAGCAACTAAACAATCCAACCCCGTGGCCCTAATCAGCATCTAATTGCAAGTAATCCTCGGCTAACACTTAGATATCTTGCTGTCCAAGGGCAAGAAAGTACACATTATGAGGATCTGTTTAGGTTGCTAAAGAAATGATAATATACATGCCTGCTAAAACAGATAACACACTGCCACATAGCTTGAAGATCAACGAATATCAATGGGGAGAAGGAGAAAGGAAAGCAGGCTACTATAAACAAAAAGAAAAGACCACAGCAGAAGCATGAGATGTTAGAGAGGCTACGAGAGCCACTAAGTTGCTTAGAGTATGAGCAACACTTTTAGTAGGGGGGTGATGATGAGTCTCATCATTGAGTAATTATATGGACCTTAATTGGCCTTAATTCACCTCCTAGCTTAGTCAAAGCTACTATTCTCACAACTTATTTGCATACTTTTGATTATATTTTACTTATGAGTTGAGTTAAAGTTGGCTATTTTGATTTGTGGTCTAATGTGCATGTAATGCAGGAATAAAGGATAAAAGCAAAGGAAATGCAGGGATAAAAGGGTAAAATCAAGGAACTATGGTAAAATACCTTGGTAAAAACTCGGATGGGACAAGAAAGAGGAATTACAGGAGGTAAATCCTCCTCATTTACTGCCCATCCATTTGAATATCCCTCCATCAGCTGAAAGTACACACAGCCAAATCAGGAGTACAACAAGACAGCCAAGCAAGTGGAAGTACAAGCAGCCTCCCTACTAGAAGGCAACCAAGCTAGTGAATGTGAAAGGACAAGTTACCATTAAGTTGGGAGCTGTACCTCCCTGATTTTGAGGGAATTCGTTGAGACTTCAGATGTATAAATAAGGAGGCTTAGGACCTCAGTTTTTTTAGCTAGCCAGTTAGTTGATCAGATAGTCAGTCAGTCACCAATAGTCAATTGCAGACTTGTAACAGTTCGATGTAATACAATGTTCTTTGATAATGAAGATGAGTTTTGATTTGAGCCAGCACTGAGTTAACTCAGAGGGCTGAAGCTCTTGGGTTAGGGCCCAACCCTAGCAGCCAAAGCTCCTCTTTATTGTATTGTTATGTTAGCATAGCTTCTTGTTTTTTGTTCATTTACTCAAGCAGTGCATTCTCATTACAACAATAATGTAGATTTATGTTTTTTGTTCATTTACTTAAGCAGTTCATTTCCATTACAACAATAGCATAGATGTATGGTTTGATTGTTCATTTGGTTAAGTAGATGCATGTTCATTCTAGTGGTTCAGCATAGATTCATGGCTTTCTTGTTCATTTACTGAAGTGGTTTCCTGTTTTCTGTTCATTTGCTGAGTAGTTGCAGTTTCATTACAGTAGTGCAGGGCAGAATAGTTGTGTTTCAGTTTGTTCCATGTATGCTTTCATTTAATCAGTAAGTTGACAAAGAAAGGATCCACAAGGTTGCTCACAAGTGTCTCGGCCTCACCTCCTCCCTCTGGGACCATGGTGTGAGTAAGAAACCCTGCAGCAACCCCAAAAACACAGGGTTTTGATTTTCATGGGGTTTTGTCGTTTAAACACAGTAACTGAGTTCATTGTCACTCTGCCCCTTTTCCAGTCATTAGCTTGATCTCTCTCTCCCTGTCATTTGACCTCACTCACCTTCCCATACCATTTTCCTTCAACACGAAACGCCTGAGCAGGGGCTGTTGAATTCATGTTCAAACATTTTTTGTCGGTAAATCGCTTTACACAGCCAAATCGTCCAATCACTGCCCAAATTCCTTTTTGCATTTGACTTTTCACTTTTTAAATCCCCACCATCGATCTGCCTTGTCAGATCCAACGGTTGTTGCACACCCGCTCACCAACCTGCTCGGTTACCTCTCCACTGTCGATCTGCCTTGCCAAATCCAAAGGCCCTTGCGCCATATCGCTTGGATTTCCTTCTGACCATTATCGGGTTGAGGGCACGCGATATGGGCAGTTTCCTTGTGCTACGTGTCGACCGAGGAGGCTAATCGCGTGAAATTCTACAAAACCATTTACGGCTTTGAGGGCGCACGATATTCCACTTACCGCCCTCCAAACCCACTCGTCCTTTCCGCACGTTTTCTTTTCGTGCTCCAACCTCCATCGTTGATCTGCCCTATCAGATCTGACAGTTATCGCTTCACCCGATACCATTTTTTTCCCGTTTTCTTCGGCCCGTGCGATCTAATCCTAGCCGTCCATCCTGTTAGGCCACCATGTCTGCCCATTTGCCTACGTACCCTCCTACTATCTGATCTCATTCGTTTGTTTGCCTTTCACCCGCTTGATCTAATGGTCCTCATGTTCTGTCGCTCCTTCACATCCTCTTTTCACCAGTTTTGACCTCCGATTGTTTTTTTTTGCTCAGACACAGACTTAACCTAGTTTCAGTGTTTACCCCTTAGTCTAGTTTGATGCTTTCTAGATAACATCAATAGGTTAGTGTTAATTTCTGATTCTGCTTAGCATAGTTGTGTAATTGGTTAGCTAGGGTTTGGTGTGAGTTAGGCTTGCATGTTGCTTTCTTCATTGCTGCAGTAGAGTAGCTCTCCTTTAGAATAGATCTGCCTCCCTTCCATCAAAATCAAGCTTCTTCTGACCCTATAGAAGTCTGGCTTGGAACCCCTAGGGTCTCTTGCCAGATGAGCAGTGACAATAGGCAGTACCTTCACTCCTACTTGTGTATATAGCATAGTCACCTCCAAGTTTGTACGAACCCCAGGTTGATAAGTAAAGTTGGTAGCCCTGGGAGTTGCAACATTCTTGCTGCAATACCTAGGCTCATCAGCTAGACATTAACAAGGGGAAACATGGAAAGTACACGCTGGGGTTCTAACATAGTTTGCTTTAGAGGCATGATGATGGGGTCCATAACGTGATTACCTCACCCTTATGCATTAGATGGAGAGAGGCGAAGTTATCTAGACAAATCATAGGGGATGACCAGGTCAACAGGCGCCAACGAATTTAGTGGAGTATGACACAACGTCAACATGTAGGGATTTTTATGTACATAGGAGATTGTACATTCAATCCCTCCTTTAGGATTGGATGGCGAGAGGTACTGAGCTGGTACCTGATGGAGCAAGTTAGGTGGTTGGGTGAATCCATGGCCATATTTCAGCAGGGGTTGTGGATTACTAGGGGAGTACGAGGGCCATATTGTTATTGGGATCTGTGTGTGATTCCCCGTCACAACATGAGCTTTTTTAGTGGTGGTATTAGGCGTGCGATGGATTCGATGACCAAGCGCCCACACACTTTCATCTCCCCATCAACAATAGTGCCACTTTGGATTGATAGGGGGACAGGCAGACTCCGCGAGTTGTCCATGGATGTTGGGCATACATGCGATTGCAGGATGATCAACATACTCTGGTAGGGACTGGTCGGAGGAGGTACCATCAATAGGCCATCAGTCAGGGCATTGCATGGAAAAAATTCTCTCTTATTGGAATATTGGACACAGGAGCTACTAAGGCTAGGCACAATACTATCATTTTTGTTAGCATGTAGTGGATTAACTAGCAGAGTAGTGGATGCATGGATGCATGTGGGATGGCCCATGATTTAGGGTGGTGTGGTAGTTTGCATAGGTGTTCGGTGGTGTGCAGAGTCATTCCACAAATTGCAATGTTATGCAGAGGAGAACAAAGGTGCACGAAGGAGTGTCATGTTGTGTAGGATTGCATTATGGAGTAGGAGAAGAAAATCACGTCACCTTGAGATTTCACATGAAGTGACAAATACTTCTTCACGGGAGGCAAACCAGATGATTCCGGATGATATGGCAGCTGGTAGTAGTGTCCAGTAGTGCACAAAGGTGTGCAAATGGGTGCAGTCATGTGCCAAGGAGCATAACGATACATGTTCTTATGCATGGGAGCACAGGGATGCTTAACCGTATGTAGTGATGTGTGATGCTTCCCATAAGGATTTTGGAGCATTACCACCAGGGAGACTGCCTAACAGGGACATCATGCACACCATTAGGTTTGGCACACCTAGATTTGGAGAGCGATTTGATCACAAGGCTTATCGTGAGCTTTCATTTATCACTCTCCAACATTGTACACTGACACATGGGACTTAACTATTGTGTCTTGATGCTCTCATCATGAGAAATGAGACCCAGGAGGTTCACATGAGACAATTGGATAGGACATGGTGCATTAAGAAAGAGGCTTTCCAGCCGTGACATATGGTCAGGGTGCAAGTTGGTAGGTGCAAGCTTGGGGATGGTCCAATCTGTTGCAGGGGTAGCACATGCTCCACTCTTGAGCCTACATTTATGGGGATGCATAACATCTATTGGGAGAGGCATTCTGAGATGTATCAGGAGCATATACAGTGGTTGGTGGACCCATCTTGCAGGTGGATGTTTAGACTTCAACAAGTTTTGGGCAACACCTATAAAAGGTAGGATAACAGATCTCACAGTGTGGTATGGCAGGCGTAGGGAAATATTGCACACACCAGACTGAATCAAGATGTATGGGAGCGATCTTGATGCAAGGAGGAAGGCCTACATGCCACCATTTTTAAGTATTTCATGGGGTGATTCTCAACTACCCCACATATGATAAGGAGCTCTACGTCTTGGTCCAAGTTTTGAAAAATTGGAAACACTATCTGATGGGAAAGAAGATACTAATCCACACAAATTACCAACCTCTATAGTACTTTTAGGCCCATAGTAACTTACAACATACCAGACATTACAAGTGGATGGGGGTTTTACTACAATTTCATTTGGTGATCAAGTACAAGAAGGGCATCACAAGCAAGTTGGCCAACATGATTTCAAGGCCACCCACAACAAATATCAAAACTTTGCGAATTATGACGCACATGGAGTCTTTCACCATGATGCATATAGAGAGGCATATATCGAGGACAAGGACTTAAAGGAGGTGTTTCAATAGTAGCAAGGACATAATCATGTGCACAAAGCTGACAACAAAATTGAATACCATCTCTAGATTGGGTTACTATATAAGTTGGAAAATTTAAGCGTTCCTAAAGGTGAATGACTACAGTAATGAGAGAGGTTCACATCTCCAAGGTTACAAGCCATTTTGGTGTAGGGAAGGCAATGGCCAAATTACAGATGTATGTGTATTAGCCCAAGATGCAAGAAGATGTAGCTACGTTCATAAGGGGATGTATGCTTTATTATACCAACAAGCCTAGTAATAGGCAACATGGTCTATGCCACCTCTTACTTGTACCAAATCATCCTTGAAAATAATTGTATAGCCTCCAAAATGTATTCAAAATATCATCCACTTTCACCTTTATCGCCACCATTTCACTCACATGTCGCAACTCCATGATCATATAACCTTTCATTAGCCTCCATTTTCATAATTATATGGGTTCCATTTGTGTTTTCCAAAAGTTAATGATTTCTAGTATTATAAGTGAATTAAATGGTTAAAGCTTAGAAAAATGACATATACTTTCTAGTACTTCAAAGTGGCTTGAGTTTCATGACATGTGTAGGTCATTTGGAAGCTTCCGAGGCACCCTTATGTGGCCTCCAATGCTCAAATTCGAATTCTCTTCAAGATATGGAAGAAGATTTGGATAAAGGTCAAAGAGGATATGTGTCTTATCATTACCTATTTAAGTCATAACTCTATGAGATTTTCTAGGGATCTAGGGAGAGAATAATGGACCTCCATTAATGAGGTAGCTTCTTATGTTTTTGTATAAATAGGAGAGTCTTCTCCTTTCAAAGGCATGTGTAAAGTTGGAGATACTCAAGTGGAAAGTTAAGATTACTTATGAATGGAATTTAGATTTAGCACCATGCTCATGAGTGATGTTCACCTTGATTGGTAATGCTTGCACTAGGAGCCTCTCAACTTGCCATCTCTCATGCTTTTGGATTGGCCACCTATAATGTGTGAAATTTATTATTTTTCATAGATTAAGATTTATTTTTTTTCATAGTTTAAGATTTATTACTTTCATAGATTAAGATTTATTTCTTTCATACCTTTTCCTGTGTGAGAGGTTAAGAGTGTTTGTCTTTATTTTCTTTCTACCTAGAGGTTAAGAGCATTTGTTTTTATTTGCTTTCGTATATTTTCCTGTGTGAGAGGTTAAGAGTGATTGTTTTTATTTGCTTTCTACCTAGAAGTTAAGAGCATTTGTTTTTATTTGCTTTCATATATTTTCCTGTGTGATAGGTTAAGAATGATTGTTTTTGCTTTTGTTTATGTAAGAGTGGTGTGATTTTCAGTTCTTGCAAGACTGAAAGATTAAGATTTCAATTCCGCGCGCTGTGCTATAATTGTACTATAATTTCTTTTGAATTGAGTGCTGAATTAGAATAGGTGAATTTGGTTTGTCGTTATTTGGTTTCATAGTTAGATTGATCTAAATTGAAAGTTAATTTCTAGCATATATAGTGCACGCATGCTTCGCAAGTTTTACGAAACCCTCGGGTTGACAATTAAATGATAGGTAATTAACTTGCCTCAACAATAATTTCCATGGAAATTGTCAGAGGTTTTCTAACAATTAGGAAGGGACATGACTACGTATTTGTGGTAGTTGATAGGTTCAATAAGATGTGCATTCTCATGCATTATAAAAATAACATCAACAGGCAAGAAGAAACAAACTTATTCTTTGGATAGGTCTAGGTTTTCTTTGGAATCCCAAGAAGCATCATTTTAGATAGGGACATGAGATTTCTCAGTGCATTTTGGAATACATTGTGGGAGAATATGGACATGAAGTTGAAGAGGTTTAATTCATTTAATTCACATATAGACCTGCAAACATAAGTAATCAACATGAATTTGGTGTAGCTTTTGAGGGGTTACAATAAGAAGCATTCAAAGACTTGAGATGAAAATCTAGTATATTTACAATATTCTTATAAAAGAGCAATCCACAGTTTTATTGGTAGCTCCTCAATTGAAACTTGCTTTGCATATTTTCCACCTTCACTTTTGGATATTTCCTATGGACAACAAGGAGGAGTGAGGAAGGATCTTATAAGGGATGCCTTAAGTGTAGACAATTTGTTTAGAAGATTAGGAAAACATATCTACAAGTATATGAGACATTGCAAAATCCACAAGAAAAATATAAGGCTAGGTATGATCAGTAGAGAGCAAAGAAGTCATTCAGAGTGGGAGACAGAGTATGGTTACATATGAACAAGGACATGCTATAGGTTCCTAGTAAGAAAATCATGGCTTTACAATATGTTACCCTTGAGATGCTGGAAAAGGTGGGAGATATTGCCTATATACTCAATATATCCCCATACATTCACATTTACTTAGTGGCGAATGAAGAAAATTAGAGACTTTATGAGCCTTGTTGGATCAATAAGAGGAAAAGGTCCCACCTTTTATATCATATTTAACACCAAATTCTCAAGCAAAGGTGGCAGAGGATACAATTTTGTAGAAGAGGTACAAAAATACAAGATAGGAGCAACATGACCTTTGGCATATTGTGATCCGTTAATGAAAAGGTATTAGAGACTATGTGTGAAATTACTTATGTTACTTAGTGCAACGGATCGAAAAGATTGTAAATAACATGAACACATAAACAAGTTGAAAACATATTCAAACACATCAACACAGCCAAATTTAATAAAGGAGTTCACCAGAATTTCTGGCTACGTCTCTTGGTCCTTCCACTTCCAGTGTTGACCTCTTTATTTTGTCTTCAATTTGTTGTTACAAGTATGAACTCGAAAATAGAGTATCAAATAAGAAAATGGACATCATCACTGCGTTCAGCTCAATATTTCGAGTCAAACGAGTATAAACTCGATCATATTTGGTCACTGTGACCTCTAGACCCCCTGCAATGGTCCAAAACCACCTTTGTCCCTACAAAACCACCCTCTGTTTGGCAAAAACCACCTCAGCTTGCATAAAACCACCTCGGACTGCGCGCTGGTGGTAGGGTGGGTTCAACACCTGCAATGGTTTATTAACAAATTAGTGGCTTGGTTAACCAAGTCCCACCCTTTGACATCTTGGTTACATATGGTTGGTTTGGTATTAATATACCATATGTTGTTTGATCCCGCAGTGAATGTGGGATATATATGCAATACGATAAACCAAAGAACCGGCGGTCATGGGGTTGACCCCAACCGTCTGTTCTTTTTCCAGAGTAGATCCTGACACCAAAATAAATACAAGTTTATCATATCAAGTCCCGTCTGATCCAACGGCTATCGCGTTACCCACTCGCCAACTAGCTTGACCGATTTCCACCGTCGATCAATCCTGACTCGATCCAATGGCTATCGCGTCGTTCGCTCACCAACTAACTCGGCAGATCTCCACTGTCGATGTGACCCATACAATCGAACAACTGTCGCAATCTCGCGTGAATTCTTGCATGAACGATATCAGATCGAGAGCGCGTGAGAAAAGTGGTTTTCTCATGCTACGTGTTGCCCACTAAGGTTAATCGCGTGAAATTGAGGAATATCGTTTACCATTTTATAAGAACGCGAGATACTGCTTACCGCTTACGAATACTACTCCTCTATTCTGCTAACATGTGGCTTAATCTGATCTCTTCATTTCTTAACTTTATTTTGCGCAACTTAATCCTAGCCGTCTATCTCCCTCACTCTTGTTCGTTGATCTGACTGATCCAATGACTGTGCTTCATTGCTACGTTCTTTTGCATCTCACTGTGGCTTCTATGTCTGAAATCGGATTTATGCACCATTCACATCGTTGGAATCGTATCGACGAGCACTTTGGTTGATCCCACTTTCATCTGCATTTGAAGACTTTGATCTAGAGGCAAAACTGGATCCATTTTGGAACACTCCTCTCCACTAGAAGCTTTTGGTCCACCAAAAGTTGGTTTTAGCTGTCGAGTAAGTGAGGATAAAGTTCCCTCACTTTTCCAATCTCCATCCATTGTGCTTTACTTAGATTTGTACCTTTGATTCCAACTCGAAGATACTCAACATTTCCTCGTCGCGAAGTTCTTATCCTCATGTCAAGAACTGTGTCCTCCTGTAGCTCATTGAGATACTTGGGCCAAAGATCTTCTATGGAAGGTAGCTAACCTTGCTCTTCGGGATCTTCAATCAATGAAGGCTCATACAATCACAAATTTTCAACATTTACGACAGAACAGATCTACATATAAGCTGGTAGATCTAGGCAGAAAGCATTTTCACCAATTTTGTCAAGTATTTTGAAAGGACCATATATAATTGGTTTCAAATTTTTACCTTCCCCTTGCAGTCTTTCTTTGCTAATATACAACCAAACTTGATCACCAACTTGAAAACTATGCTCAACCTGATGCTTTTCATGTCGCGCCTTATACTTTGCTTGGCTTCTTTCCAAATGTTCCTCACTGCCTAGTGAATTTCCTGGATTTGTTCAATGAACTTGGTTGCTTTGTCCACATCATTGTGTCCATCAACTGCTATGTCTTTACCAAAGATAAAATCCAAGGGAGACTTTGGTATAAAACCAAAACAAGTCTCAAAAGGAGATCTCTGAGTAGAAGAATGTTTTGCATGGTTGTAAGCATGCTGCACATAACACAAATGCTCATCCCAAAGTTTGGGATGCTTGCTGCAATATCCTCGAAGCAACTATATCACTGTCCTGTTGACCACTTCTGTCTGACCATCTGTTTGCGGATGAAATGTCGTGCTCTTCTTTAACTTTGTGTCCATTAACTCCCATAGACTTGACCAAAATTTCCTGAAAAATCAAGAATCTCGATCGGATACAATAGAAATGGGTAACCCAAAATGAACCCATACATTTTGAAAGAACAACTTTTTAGTTTGTTCAGTTGTGATCTGTTTATTACATGGTGTCAAAATACACATCTTACTAAACCTATCCACAACTACATACAAATAATCATGACTCTTTCTAGACTTTGGCAATCCCCCAACAAAATCCATGGAAACACTTTCCCAAGGACGAGAAGGAATTGGAAGTGGAGTATACAAGCCTAATTTTCTATTACTCGACTTGCTTGTAGCACACATAGTACATCCTTTAATATATCTAGAAACTGTCTCATTCATTCGTGGCCAGTAGTAGAATCTTTGTAATTGTGCAATTGTTTTACTTACACCAAAATGCCCTGATATGAGAGAAGTATGTGCTTCTCGAATTATATTAACTCTTTCAGTTTGTGGAATGCATAACTTTCCCAAATGATATAAGAGTTTGTCCTTTATGAAATAATCCAATTCTTCTACCTGCTTGCCATGATTTAAAGTTGCATATACATCCCTAAAATCTTTGTCTTGAGCATATTGTTCAATGTAACTTTCATGAATTACCGAATTATGCGTATTATGGATGCATTTATAATTGGTCTTGATAACATGTCTGCAACCTTATTATGTATGCCCTTCTTATATCTGATAACAAGATGAAATTGTTGTAGAAAATCCATCCACCTATAATGTCGTGACTGTTGCAATTTAGTTTGTGAGTGTAAGTATTGTATTGGTTAATGATCTGTATGTATGATTGTTTCTTTACCCATTATGTAATGTTTCCACTTTTTAACACTCTGAACTAATGCATACAATTCTTTATCATAAGTAGGATAGTTAACTACCGCTGATGTGAATGTCTCAGAATGAAAGCATATAGGCTTCCTATGCTGCATCAACATTGCCCCCATGGCATATTCTCTTGCATCTGTCTCGATCTCAAATGGATTTTGAAGATATGGCAGTGCTAGTACTGGCGCTGTACTGATCCTTTCTTTTAATCTGTCGAAGGCTTTCTGTTGTTTGCCTCCCCACTGAAACACTTGTTTCACACTTGTCAAAACATGTAAAGGAGTTCCAATCAAAGAAAAGTTAGCAATAAACTTTCTCCAATATTGCGCTGCCCCTAAGAAACTTCTAACTTCTGTAGCAGTATTGGGCCTAGGCCAATTTACAATGACTTCTACCTTAGAGGGATCTATCTTCAATTCACCACCCCCTACAATATAACCGAAATAATTCAAAGATGTTCTGCCAAATTCACATTTTGATAGTTTTACATAGAGATTTTCTCTTTTCAAAACATCTAAAACCTTCTTTACATGCTTTACATGTTCATCCCATGTTCTACTGAAAACAAGAATATCATCTAAATAGACTATTACAAAATCTTCAATGAATGGTCTAAATACATCATTCATGACTCAGATGAATGTAGCTGGAGCGTTAGTTAAGCCAAAAGGCATAACCATCCATTCATAGAGTCCTTGCTTCATTTTAAAAGCAGTCTTCCATACATCCTGTTCTACAACTTTGATCTGATGGTAGCCACTTCGCAAGTCCAATTTAGAGAAGTAAACTGCATCTTTTAACTGATCTAACAAATCATCAATACGAGGAAGAGGATAACAATTCTTTATTATGATTTTATTTAATGCTCTAAAATCAATGCACATTCTCCACGAACCGTCTTTCTTTCGCACTAACACAATAGGTGATCTGCACGGTGATGTGCTTGGTCAAATAATCCCTTGATCGAGCAGCTCCTGCACCTGCTTCTTTATCTCTACATTCTCTAGAGTTGATAACCTATACATTCCAATGTTAGGTACTGGAGCATCTTGCTGCAAGTAAATCTCATGTTCTATCTCTCACTTGGGTGGAAGCCCTTTAGGCTTTTGAAACAAAATATCATAATCGGAAACAACTTTAACTAAATCTGCTTTCTGTTTAGGATTACAGCCTTGGAATGCATCAGATTTATCAATATCCTTTGCTTTTACAATCATAAGTAAAAATTGTTTACTTGAATTTACAATTATTTTCATCTGTCCTAAATTTATGAGAGAGAAATTATCTTTTAGTTTATGAGCCCTTACAATATATTAAATTCCATCCTTAGTGAGTTGATACTTATTTTCAGTTCGATAGAAGATAGCATTTCTATCATACAAGTATGGACTTCCTAATACAATTCCACATATGTCCAATGGGACTATGTCTAACTCAACCTCATCTACAAACTTTGACCCAATAGCAAAACGAAGTTTACATTGTTTCGTAACTTGTAGCTTAGTTTTATCACACACCCAACCTAATGGATATGGATTTTTATGAGGTTTTGTTTCTAGACCCAACTTATTTACAATTGCTTCAGAAATCAAATTAACTTGTGACCCACTATCAAATAAAGTATCAATTTTAGTATGCTTGGAAATGACTCTAATATGAAATAGCTCATTTCTTTTCCTCTCATCATTATCATTATCAACAGAATGCGAAGAAGTACTTGTAGATGCTTTAGAATCTTTACCTTTTATACCTGTAGCTGTAACCATTGTCTCGTCACCTGAATCTGATCCCAAGTCCTTTTGAATAGCAGCAACATTCTTTCGCTCTTTACTCCCGAACTTCTTAGGCTTCAATTCTAGATGCAATGACCAACAGTGTGCCTCATCGTGTCCTTCCTTCTTACAATGAGTGCATGAAGGTTTATCCTTCTTCACAGTGTTTGTTTTCTTCTCCTTCCATTTAATTTTTTTTTGCCTTTATTCTTGCTTTCAATAGGTTTGGATGATTTCCCAACATCTTGGGTTACATTTTTACCTCTAGCTTCTAGATGAGTTGCTTGAATTGATACATCATCTAAGCTAGTTGGATTAAACATAAGTATGGTATGCCTCAAATAAATATGAAGACCACCTATGTATTTCAACAATGTCTCTGGTGAGTCCAATGATATGCCTAATGTTAAAGCTCTCTTACAGAATTCCTGAGTATAAATTTGAACACTTTGACCTTTTAATTGACGTAGTGTTTTCCAACTCATCATTGCTTGTTGCATATAAGCCAAAATATAAAATTTATTTTTAATAGCAGAAACAAATTCATTCCAAGTTGAAATGATTTTACCATGCTTTTGGATATCTGCTTGTGTCTTGCCTTCCCACCATACAAGTGTGGTTCCTCAAAGTCAAAGGCAAGCAAGCTGGATCTTCTTCCTTTCTAAAACAACTTTCTTCTCGCTACAATATACTTCAATTTGTCTTATCCAATTATCAAGCTTTTCAATGTTAAGTTCTCCATCATAAATTGGCAAATCAAATTTTACATCTAATTTGATCAAAGAGGATTTCTTTTTCTTCTTCTTAGAAGGACTAGATTTATGAGAAGAAGAGGATGATGACGATGATGGTGATGATGGAGGAGATGGTGGAGGAAGCATTCCTCCCTTTCCCTTATCTTCTTGATCTTTAGGTGATGAAGTGCCTTCATCTTTATTCTTCTTAAACTCGCGGTACATCTCTTCCACCATTGCACGTATTGTCATGAAACTATCCAAAAATTGAGATTCTGACCCAAGTGGAGTTTCATCTTCCATCCTTATTTGTGAAAAGACCCTTCCAATCTCTGGATTTGCCTCAACAAGTTCACCTTCACCTCTTCCGAGCCTTAACCTAGTAAGCATTCAAATCTCCACACAAACTTGTCAAACCTTAAAAACCTGGCTGCTCTGATACCACTTAATCGATTAATGAAAAAGGTATTATAGACTATGTGTGAAATTGCTTATGTTACTTAGTGCAATGGATCGAAAAGATTGTGAATAACATAAACACATAAACAAGTTGAAAACATATTCAAACACATCAACACAACCAAATTTAATAAAGGAGTTCACCAGACTTTCTGGCTACGTCTCCTGGTCCTTCCGCTTCCAGTGTTGACCTCTTTATTTTTTCTTCAAATTGCTATTACAAGTATGAGCTCGAAAACAGAGTCTCAAATAAGAAAATGGACATCACCATTGCGTTCAGCTCGATATTTTGAGTCAAACGAGTATAAACTCAACCATATTTGGCCACTATGACCTCCAGACCCCCTGGAATGGTCCAAAACCACCTCTGTCCCTGCAAAACCAGCCTTTGTTTGGTAAAAACTGCCTCAACTTGCATAAAACCACCTCAGACTGCACGCTGATGGTAGGGAGGGTTCGGCACCTATAATGGTTTATTAACAAATTGGTGACTTGGTTAACCAAGTCCCACCCTTCGACATCTTGGTTACATATGGTTGGTTTGGTATTAATATACCATACGTTGTTTGATCCTGCGGTGAATGTGGGATATATATGTAATACGATAAACCAAAGGACCGGTGGTCATAGGGTTGACCCTGACCATCCGGCCTTTTTCTGGCGTAGATCCTGACACCAAAACAAATACAAGTTTATCATATCAAGTCCCGTCTAATCCAACGACTATCGCGTTACCTGCTCGCCAACTAGCTTGGTCGATTTCCACTGTCGATCAATCCCGACTCGATCCAATGGCTATCGCGTCGTCCGCTCACCACAATTAATGTGACCCGTCCAATCGAACGGCTCACACACAATCTCGTGTGAATCTTGCATGAACGATATCAGATCGAGAGTGCACGAGAAGAGTGGTTTTCTCGTGCTACGTGTCGCCCACTAAGGTTAATCACGTGAAATTGAGGAATAATGTTTACCATTTTATAAGCGTGTGAGATACTACTTACCGCTTACGAATACTACTCCTATGTTCTGCTAACATGTGGATTAATCTGATCTCTTAATTTCTTAACTTTATTTTGTGCAACTTAATCCTAGCAGTCTATCTCCCTCACTCTCGTTTGTTTATCTGGCTGATCCAAAGACTGTGCTTTGTTGTTACGTTCTTTTGCATCTCACCGTGACTTCTCTGTTTGGACTCGAATTTACGCACCATTGGAATCGTATCGACGAGCACTTCACTTGATCCCAATTTCATTTGCATTTGAAGACTTTGATCCAGAGGCAAAACTGAATCCATTTTGGATCATATTGGGTTGAAGGGACAACTTTTGATTAAAGCTAAATGGTATTACAAGTAGAAGGTAGAGGAAAAATCTCCTCACCTCATCCAGTAAAAGATTTTGGGACAAAAGCCTCCCTAAATACAGAAGTATGATCCATATTGGGTCATTATATTATCTTTCAACCATCTTGATGCTTTAAGAGTGGACAAATTAGAGGAATCAACTCACATGATCATTTTTACCAGGGGGTCACAATTTGGCAATTTAGGGTTTAAACCTTCTAGAGATAGTTTGAGGAATTTCTTAAAATTTTCTAAGGTCCAAAAACTCTCACTTGTGCCAGATGCCCTAACGTTGTTCTACATTCAAATACCCTTCCAACGTTGCAAGAAATCCCTCAAAATGAGTCAACAAGCTAAAGTTATGCCATATGGAAGTTGACCTTCTTGTTTTGACCACCATGATTTGAGAGGATGCCACATCAGCCCCATTAGTCATGGAAAATGGGATATCCACATGAACATGATAAATAAGATTGTATAATGTTCAATATTATAACTCTAGTTAAGATGTGAAGCAATGAAACTTAACCACTGGCAGGCTATCGAGTTGTGTTATAATTGGGCAACTAGGAGGAAAAGGGATTCCATTTTATTTGAGTTCATTTTTTTCCATGGATGAGTAGAGTAGTTCAAAGTGGATAGAGAGAGAGAGAAATCAAAGAGGGTTTGTGTTTTGTAGCAATGCATGAGCCACATATATCACACCCTTTTACTTGCATCCATTTCTATTCAAAGAAAGAGAGAGCAGAGAAGCCTCACCTTCTAGCAAGGTTTTCTCTCGTAAGAGTTTCCGAGCGCATATCTTATGTCATTGTGATTTTGTGAGTGTTCATTTTTTTAATATTATGTATTTTCAATATTTTATATATGCATGCATAAGTAGAAACAATAATTCAATAAATCCAAGACTATAAGAAAAGTTAATCCTCATAGTATAGATTTTAGATTTTCAATATATTTTATCATATCCGTTATGACAAACTATCCAACGAAATATACACAACAATTTACAAATCAATTTACTTGCTATAAATAAATAAACAAATAAATAAATAAAACTCAAAACTAGACCTAGATCTACCTTAGTCCCAAATATATAAAACAGTTAAATATATCAAATCAAATAAGTTAGAGTTACAAACCTTTTTTTAAATAAAAAAAATGAAAAAAACATTTATACCTAAAAATTTGAGGCCCAAATTTGATATATCTAAATTTAATATAGATCTAAATGAATAAAAACTTAAAAAGACAAAAATATCCTCATATGAATAGAGTTTGGTGTGGTCACTTTATTCTTGCAAACATATTCGGGCTTACATGGAAAAACATACTACATTTGTTGTAATATTCTAACTAGAGAAATATGGTGAAATATCAAAACATGAACTAGCCACAATAAATAAATAAATATCCAATCTAAAATCTCCACAACAACAACAAATTTAGAACATTGTTGAGCAGAAATAATACAGTTGAGTTATTTTATTGAATATCCAATGAGAAGCTTAGTACACAATATAGTGGAATGTGTGCACTTGGGCTTGCTAAAGCAAGAACGCAAAAACTACATGAGAATGAAGAAAACTCCACGTTAAAATGGCTCACTGGTTGTACGCTTTGCCCTTAAATTTACTGTTGTTGCTGCCGCTGGAGGCAAATTGATATTTGAGGCATCAAAACTACAAAAATTATGAAAAATTAGAGAGAGGTTCCTCACACCCCATCCAATAAAACCCAAAAATCTTTTGAGCTAATTCCAGCTGAACCAGAATGCCAAAATAGTTTGAAAACCCCAACTAGATGAGCAATTAGCCCTAATATAAGAATGAGGATTTTAGGCCCGAATATTTCCCAAAAAATTCTAAAATTTTAACCACAAACTCCTCTCATAAAACCTAAAAAAAACCCAAAAAAATCTCAAGCTAAATCCATCAGTCACTGAAACCCCAAAATCAGCAAGTGGCCCTTCACACTCTGATAGTGAGCTATATAAATCGAACTGTTGCAAGAATGCACAATTTCCCCAATGGGAAACTACTCCAAATCTAGGCAAATTCCTTCCTCAAAATACCAGCCAAAATCAGCTCCAATACCTGGTAAAAAACCACTTCTCAACCCCTGAAAAATAGCCAGAACTCCAACCCACAATAGTTGATCCCCCAATGAGCAACTCGAACTGCCTTTATGCCCAAGGAGTGGCAAACTGAGTGAATACCTGCAATAATTCTCTTTGGAAATCATGAATTGGACTCCCCAAATTACCTCACTAGGGAGACACTCGAAGTTCTCCAAAATGAGGGTGGAATTTTCGCTTGAAAATTCCTTGTGCTAAAAAACACTGGTTGACTTGGCTAAATAGCTCAAGCAAATTCTCCAATTCTGAAATGAAATGGAAATAGAATGATCAAAATGAGGCTCTAACCTTCCTTTTATTGTTTCTTTCCTTTCCTCATACCATGGTTCAATTTCTCTCCCACTATGCTTTGACACCATGGTTCGATTTCTGTTTTGTGTAACCTCCACAACTTATTTTCACTTTAGTTTTTATTTTCTCCTAAATTTGGCCTTATTTTCTCTCCAAAAATTATATTGAACCCTCATAACCTATTTTCCTAAGTTTATTTGCCAAAAATATTTATTATTTGCCAAAATTGAAAAATTAAAGATTTCCCTTAGCAAAATTATTAATTGGGGACATGACAATCCTCCTCGCCAAAAATTTCTTATCCTCAAGCAAGCCCTTAACAAGTGCCCTCTTTGACTATTGATCACCATTGTAACCACCAATAATACTAGGGTCCCAAATGTACCATTGAGTCACCCCCCGTCTCAGCACTGTCCCAACATGAAGGAATCCCTCGATACCAGGATCCCAAACCATCTAGATAAATGTGAAGCACACTGTGCTCCACTCTCTATCTAATCAAATACATGTACCAGAAGCCCTATGCATACTATAAATAAGTAGATAAGATAATATAAGATAATTATATTTATGTCCAACTAATGACCACAAAGTAGGTCAAAGGGACTGTTGAGTACAATGATGTCCATACAATGCGGGAGAAGCAAATGATCTCTTATAAAAAATACAATGCATAAAAGGTACAATGCTGGAACATAAAAGATACAATGTTAGGAATGCCCTGACGAAGATGATCCAGGGGCTAGTTTGAGGATCATACCCATCTCTCCTAACATACGAGGATGACTGAAGAACACTAAAAAAAACTGCATAAAGTTTGCTGGCCCGATGAAGGGCCAGTGGAAGGTGCAGACTGTGCACTAAATCGTTCTCTAGGGGAGTTCGTGCACTACTAATGTCTGGAGGACCTATTCCGTCTCCTAGGGACGGATATAGCATGATGATGATGTAGGACTCTGCCCAGCTCCTCATGAAGCTTCCATACCAAGTAACCCACGTCATGCAATCCAAGAGTAAACTCCTAAAGACACAACACAATCCTTGTGGGGATTAAGTCTCTTCTGCATGAACTTCCCCTAGTATCCTCCTGTTGACCAACCCACCATGTTGGTGAAGTCCTCCATGCCAATAGTAAACTACTAAAACCCAATGGAAGATCTGAATGATCTTCCCCTGTAGGAATCAACTCATCCCTAAAGGTAGTTGAACTGCTAAATCCTACGATGTCAGGATCCCATGCCCATCACAGTGTGAAGTTGCCCTGCTAACACCACAACATCCCGATCATGAATGACTACCCAACATGCTTGTACTGGAGCCTCCTCTCCTGTAACGCTCGGCCACAATATCTGTCATGATCGAAGTTATGCCCAACCTGCAAGGGCAACTCAGTAGTGCTAGAATCTACCACTCCATGGCTAGCCTTGATCATGAGCAGCAACCTGCCTCACCATATGATGAGGACCATAACGTTTCCCCATGTGTCAACTGGATAATGAGTTGAATCACCTGCTATCATGGGCGTACTCACCACAAAGTGGATCGAGCCATCAATCAATCGAATCCTTGGATCCCATAACCATATTAGAAGTCCACAACTCCAAATCCTCACTGTCTGTTGATGTGACATGCTGCTAGCTACTGGGACCCCTCTATGCCTTGTCTCTGACCGCTGTATGTCTCCAATGGATGGGCACCCAACATCAAGAATTTGTCCTGCGCATGATAAATTGCTTTGCTTCTGCCAAACCACATAGTAAAAATTGCTATCCCAATTCCTATTGATGTACCCGGATATTGCCTGGAGCCTAAGCATCCTCTTGCTAACAAGGACTATCATCCCTTGTACCTCATGCTCACATAACACCTTGGGTTGTCCTACTGAAAGTGCACCCTGCAACTCACTCATGGTCACCTCCCTAAGTGTGAACTTAAGGGTGGAGCATACACTACCTCTGCAACAAACCATGTACTCCCCAAGCTTGTACCTGTTAGCTCATGCCCTGATCAAATTCCACCATTGAGAAGTCTCTCTCTGGATACTCTGTGTCCCAACTAACTATCTCGAGTGAGCCTCCCGCATCCTACTACTCGTGATGAAGGCATTGAGGGACAACATCCAACTCCGTTGTGCCTGTAAATAATGTGGTAGTGAGATAGGCACGCAAGTCCCCCTGGATATCATCAAATGATGCTCATCAACGTCCCCATCAATCCTAAGTGAGCTACACCCAAGGGTATGCATGTTGTCCCTATTAGGCGGTCTCCCTAGAGGTAACGCTCCAAAATCCCATGGGCTAGCGTCACACACCACTGCATACGACCAAGTATCCCTACGCTCCTCTGCATACAAACATGCACCTTTGCACCCCTTGGCACACAACTGCACCCAGTTGCACACCTTTGTGCACTGCTAGACACCACTACCAACTGCCATATCATCCTCAATTAGTTGGTATCCCTCTTGTGACGAAGTAGCTAACACTACATGTGAAACCTCAAGGTGGTCTGAATCTCTCCTCGCACTCCAAGGTGTAAATCCACACACCACAACATACCACCATGCATCTATGTGCTCACCTGCAAATCACTGCTCGACCTTGCATGCTCCTACATGCCACTGGATGCCATGATCGAAATCTGAGATAATACACATCGATTCACACTCTATCGGTATCACCACCTCCACTATCACAGCACCATACCCTCTGATGTATGGGCCTCACGTCCAAAATCTGTTTGAGAGACACCAGAAGTGAATCCCCCTATTTACTAGTGGTGATGCCACCACTGTGATGCTCCTCCATGACCATTGTGCCCCACATAACTAGGGAGAAGCCTCGACCCCATACAAGGAATTATATGGTGGCCTATCAATGCCACCTCCTTTGACAAACTCCTGCCAAATTATGTTGATAATCCTGTGACTCCATGCACAAACAACATGCTTAAACAACTTGCGGAGTCTACCTGGTCCCCTGTTAATCTAGCCCGACACTAGTGTTGATGGAGATCTGAAAGTGTGTGGGCACTCAGTCACCAAACTTATCACGCTACTAATACCATCACTAACCAAGCCCATGTTGTGATGGGGAATCCCACCTAGATCCCAACAACAATTTTTCCCTCGCACTCCCTGTTTAGTCAATTTAGTATGTCCTAAATTGCTACATTAATTATTAATCCGGGAGTCGTAAACTGATGAAGTGTGGCGCACTATATGTGCAAGACAGCCTCTTTCTTACTTTTTATCAATTTTATCTTGTTTTTGGGGGTTTTATCTTGGTTTGTATCCTAATGCAAATAATAATCCTATTCCTAAGTTTTAAGAATACTTTTAGAAGGCAAGTTTGGGTATAGATTTTAAGGCAATTATGTCCTCTATAATGATTTCCAGAACTTAACACTTCAGAAGGTCTTAAAACATATTAGTGATGAAATTAATACTTGAACAAGAATGGAAATGTGCAGCTAAACAAGAATGTAAATGTGCAGCTATTTGCATCAAACAAATGATGAACTACTTGATCATGAAATCACTATCTCTGTTGCTTATCTAAATACAAAAAGAAAAATGAGTTAAGCTACTGCACTCAAACAAATCAAAAACTGCAAACTAATAAAAGTAAAATCAATTCACTTCATTTATAGTCTGATAGCTCGCCAAGTAGTCTAAGCTATGGCTCTGGAGATAACGTCAATAATATGAGGAATTGATATCTAATTGCAGAAAAATAAAGTTAAAATCAAATCACATCATTCATAGTCCGATAGCTCGCCAAGTAGTCTAAGCTATGGCTCTGGAGATAATGTCAATGATATGAGGAATTTGATATCTAATTGCAGAAAAATAAAGCTAAAATCAAATCACATCATTCATAGTCCGATAGCTCGCCAAGTAGTCTAAGCTATGGCTCTGGAGATAACATCAATGATATGAGGAATTTGATATCTAAACTAACTGACAAAGCAAATGAATAAAACTGAAATCAAAGCATAACTGAAATTGAAAAGCTAAGAAAAGCAAAGTCAGCAGAGAGGCTAATCTCATGTCACTAGTTATCGTAAAAATTGTATGAAAATGCCCGGGCCTAGCCTATCCTGAAACACACACTGATCAGTGTTAGCAACAATATACAATGCTTGAAAAATCATGTACAGGACTGTAATGTTAACATCATAACTATCTTATGAAATATACACAGGTGAACAAATTATGAAATATGTACAATGGAAACAAGGAAACAATACATAAAAACTTTACAGCAATAAAGAAAACAAAACCTTAGCATGCAGGGACCCTCTGCACGACCTTGGTCAACACGCTATCAGTCTGGAATTACGCTCACACAATCATATAAAACAGATTCTTGGTATATTGCAAAACAGAGGAAGACTCCTCTCGTTACAACAACAGGTCCAGTTCACGACACAATACAATGACTAACAATAAAACAACATAAAAAATTAACTAAGTCTATGCGTTTGCAAACGCGTTATTTATAAGAGAAATTACATAACTGTTTTCTTATGAAACACCTTCAACAGAGGACACGTAAAAAGACAACATCCGTGAGTTTAGCATAATGGTTACCAAGATCATTCAATCTATCAAAAGGTGGTTGTTGGATTTGCGTCGTGGAGGCAGTCTACAACTGTCAAAATGAACCCAGGGATCTAGGAACGGCCTCTGACCCTTCACGTGTTGAAAAACAAAGACCTGTTGCGGTAGGACTTCTTCGTTTGACCACCATTTGACCACAGATTTCCTTTATGAATCCGGATAAACCAATAGGACCTGATCCATGTCCAGATCATTCCTTAACTGCCCACGTGCCTCATTTTGCTGGATGACACCTGTAATATAGAGATCAATAAAAACAACTGCGGAAAGTTGAATCAGCTGTGGAAAGTGGCTGCATTCCGCAGCTAATGAGCAAAATCTAATTCAAATACAAACACAAAAACATAGTTAGAAAACCACTTAAATGCTCTTTTAGAATCAATATGTAATGATCGTTGATAGCTTATGAGGTATTGGTGAGGGGAAAAAGTCTAGGAAAATTTGTAGGAGGGATGTAGTTTCAGAGCTCAACATACCCCCACTGTAAAGTTGTTGCATGTCCCCATGCAACCAAAACTTTGACCATTCTCCTTTCAGTTCATGTGTTCTGAGACCTCTACCAACACGTCCAGCCTTCTTTTCTTCTTTCGTGGGACCACTGTAATCCTTGGCTTCCTCATTAGGCACTTGAATTTGAGGTTGATGAGAGCTCTGCTCAACCTCCTGCTCTTTTTCTTCAATTTTCCATTTTTCTTCTGCCACAGCCCAAGATGCAACATGGTGTTGTCGTGAATAATCTTATCCAACCTGCTCTGTTCTCTCAATGTTTTATTTTCTCTTTTGATGTGTCTATTTATGACCTCCAGCTCAAAAACTTCCTATTTTAGTGATTGGATTAGAGCTTCCTAGGCTGTATTAGGTTTGGCAGATGACGTGCCTTGGTCTGTGGTAGTTTTCTCCAATGTTTCAATATAATCATACATTTCTTGCTGGGTTAGATCTATCTCAGGTGTAGTCTTCCTTGGGCTATCCCCAAAATCCAGTTGAGAAGGATTGATCACAAGATCTGGCTGAGAAGGACTAATCTCAAAATCTGGCTGAGGAATAGGAGTATGGTGTGGGCCACGGCCAGGAGGGATTGCTGGAGGTTGTTCCGGTGTTTCCCCTCCTAAATCAATGAAGTGGGGCCCTTTAGTTTGTACTTTCCTCAGTTTCCCTTTAATTCTGGAGCTCCTCCTTAGATTTTGTGGGCTAGTGCCTTCTTTCTATTTTTCTTTCCCTTTCCTCTTTGCTGCAGTTGATTGTTCTTGAAGATAAACTAGTCTTTCAGAAAGTATTTGGTGGTCCTCTTCTGAGGAAGGTTCTGGGGTTTGATAGACAGCTTCAATTTTTCTCTTCCCCTTTAATTTGCTTTGCTTCCTAACCTCAGTTCTCTCCTTCCTACTTTCTAGCAGCTTCTCTTCCTTATTAGTTTCTTTAGCTATGTTAGTAGGAGTGTCTTGAATTCTCACACTTGTTTTCCTTCTCCTACTTTTCCTTGCTGAGCTGCTCTCGGGTGTTTCAGGTGGATCTTGAAAGAAGTTTCTAACCAAAAACTGTTCCCAGGTATCCTTCTTTTCCTTTAACTATTTTTCAATCAACATTTTCACAAGGCTATGATGGTATAGGTGGGGTTCTATGTCCTCCAGATTCTTGTGGACAGTTATGGACATCTTTTTCAGACTATTCAATAAAAAGTAAGGCAAATTAATGGTTTTATTTTCTAGAAAATTCATCAGCAACTGGGTGTGGTACATATACATGGACCCGAACCATCCCTCACATGTAATAAACTTCTGGATTATCAATAATAGACTAGCCCACTTTTCTTCTAAAGTAGAGACAGGGATTCCACGTTTGAAAATGGTTATATCCATACCTAGATTGTGTAGGATAACCCTCCAGGCCCTCTCATCAAAGCTTTTGTTTTTGAACCACCGTTCCCCCTCCTGTGGGAGTTCCGTTGCTGCAGCGATAGATGCCTCTGTAACTGAAAATTTAAGGTCTCCAACCTCAACTTCCACGCCATTAAAAGACCTCGCAAATGTCTTCGTAACTTCTTTGTTGTAGCCTCTGAATTTCTGGATGAACTGTAGCCACCGTGCCTTCCTTAGTATGTTTTTCAATTGGGGATACCCCTCCATGAATTTGGGCCCTTCCGGTTCTGCTCTTAGCAAAAGACCCATTCCTACCTCCTGCCTTAAAATACGTCTGAGTGAATAATGGATTGACGGAGGTGAAACGGCTGTGTTAGCGGGGAATGGAAAAGGTTTGTGGAGAAAAACCAGTAATCGTAAACGAAAGAGCAGAGAACAGATAATGAGAATGAGTTCATGGGAGTGTAAACAGGCCAGAAATAACAATCGGAATAGTATGGGAATAGAGTGAGCTTAGCTTTTGAGATAGATGGCTGCAGAATAAGCGTGAGCATGTTCTCAAAATGGCTGCGGAATGTGCGGCGGTAAAGAGCCGTGATCAAATAGATTACGTCCTCATAATTACCCGGTTTAGCAGGTGGAATGCCAACGTACAAATAAACACGAGTTAAATTCGGGGGCGGATCATGAGGCCGTTAAAAATTAATGCAAGGTTCGTGTAGAAATCATGTAAAGGTCATGGAGTGGTTATGGAAGCTATCAATGCTAATAATTATACATAATGGAGCCGTGGTTTCATAAATATATAGAATGTGCTTTAAAATGCTATTTGAAATAAATCTTGCTCATACCTTGGAATTTTTGCCACTTTCGTCCATTAACCTTTGATTAGCTGCTTCCTGTTGGTGCTTTAGGTGCTTTATAACTTCAAAATATTTCCTTTGTCATACCTGCACTTGGTTCTCATCATTATTTGGCTAACATCTGACTGTCAGTGTTGAATAATAGAGTGTTAGCTGTAGAATCAGCTTCTAGCTGCGGAAACTAAATTCAGCTGCGGAAACTGACGCAGTGAACTGTTGTGGTCACCAACAACCCCCCCTTCTTCACTTGACATTAGCAATAACGTCAAGCAAAGAGGGGACCCTGAACAAAAATCCCAAAAAAATATTTTTCTAAAGTTTTTATATTTCTCTCCCTAAGGCTTAAATCGCATCGCAAAGAAAGGCCGAAGCATTGCTCGAGCGCGAAAAGCAAGACCGCGAATGAGCGATGTGAAGTTCATCGCGTCGCATACATCACACGCGCCCCTTTAAAAGAAGACCTTCGAAAAACGCCGACCGCCGATATGCGAAATCGCAAGCATCGCGCTATACGGCATAACCATTAAACAAAATTTGTGATCTGCGATGGCAGCGATTTGCGATCTGCGATGGCGGCGATTTGCGATCTGCGATCTGAAAAGACTTATCACACGGTAAGCCCAGGATTAAGTGCGCGCCTTGAAGGAATTTAATGACCTCATGCTTGAGTATCAAGGAATGATTGCATCACATTTATCGAAGAGTCAAGTCATGATGCATGTCAGGATTACGCATTCATTAGAGTTTAATGCTTTCATGTCAATCTTTTCATTTCCCTTCTTCTTTGTGTAGACTGCAAGACACGCAACTGATATAAATCTATATGCAGGAAACATCTGAGAGAAAGGGGAAAGCGCCAATCAAACAGCAGAGAGAAGATGCCTCCGCAAACGAATGCCGCATGCAGCAGGACCGCGGATTCCAGACTATCAGACAACCGGCACTGATGAAGTTAGACTATCCAGGACTCAAAGTCAAAGGCGTACAAAAGCAACGTGTTCACAAAAGATCTTGAAGCTCAGACTGGGTAAAGCAAAAAGAGAAACGCAAAAGAAGGAAGACGCTCCAGAAAAGCCTGGAACAAAGAGCGGAAACAATTCTCGAAACAGAGGGTTGTCCATACAGCGCGACTCCTAACCCACTCAGTCATTCGCACGACCGGAAACCAAAACAGCAACAGCAAAACCAGTTCGAGAAGAACCTGGGTTGTGCTAAGTATACACGCGGCGAATACACCCAGCTAGAGAAAGGTTTTCGAAAATATCTTCTGGTCTGTCAGAAGAAAGTGTCAGCTCTTGTTATTTCCACTTTTATCTCCCGAGCAAAAGAAGAAGGCAGTCAGCTGACTCTTCCCAGGAAGGCGTTGTGCTGTTGACAGCACTAAAGAGAATATACAGATACGGTCAGAAATTAGATTTAAAGTTTTAGAAATAAATTTGCTTTTAGTAAAGGGCGGTCATTTGAAGTCGATTCCCTAGATTCGTGTAATTAATATCAATTAGCTAGAAGTATTTAACCCTTCTCATGGCATTTGGAGAAGGGTCCGGAAATCTGTCAAAAAACTTATCCTCAGAACATGCACTTCTGCACCCTCAGAGGAGGTTTTTGATGAATGGATGGATCAAGATTTATTTATGTTTGCATTTTAATATCTGTTACTGATGTTGCACTTCTGTACTCTTAGCAGATATTAGAACAAGTAGAAATAAATCATTATTACTTGAAGTTTATTGGTGAAATTAGTCACAAATGGTACTTTTATCTCTTGACTAGATTCTGCTAGTATCCCTAAAGTGATATGTAGCTGAGTTCTTTATATGTTATTGTATGAATGTCTGCATTACCATTTGGCACTTCTGTACGGTGGGATCATTTAATCATGCTTAACATATAGAAAACTGATTATGCGATATGTTTTTCACAACTACTCTGCCTAACTTCTTATGCAGAACGGTTTATCTTTATTGGTTTATATTCTGATATCAGTTGAATGATCTTTATTACCAGCTGCTGTTAGAAATCTTTCTAGATCGCATAAACAAAAGAAAAACACCCCGGGTTAGCATAGATCAGATGTATTTCTCTTCATTAGATTACATTAGCATAGAGTTAGTTTAGCAGTTAAAATCAAGACTAGTTTAGAAAAACCTCTAGATTAATATCATCAGACTCTACGCACACACACACACCCATCACATTGGGAAACTAGTCCCATTACCCCCAGTCGGACCCACTACTCCAAACGGGCAAGGAGCCGCCAACCAGGTTCCGGACCGGGTGGGTATCCCCCTTGTTGTTGACCCGACTTCGGGCCCCTCAACATTTATGGCGCTAGAAGGAGGGCCGAGCTATGAATGGCGCATAATTCAAAATTTAAATACCATTCTAAGAGCAAGTCACCCTCACCAACTTCCCCGACTTCCCCGGTACGACTAAACTCGGAACTGGAAGTCGCTCGGACATCCACCGCTACTATACATCCCGATACATCAGAACAACTTATTGTCGATCCCCCTGAAGTTCAAACCTTGATCTGTAAACTCCAGGGATTCTCTATTTTTAACCAGAAATCTGATAAATCTAAAGGCAGCTTGACTTCGCAATACAACCCTACTCATCCCCTGACCCGATTGAAGAGTGAAAAGTTCGGCATTCAGCCAACTGAAATCCCTCTCCCCCACTAGGAAAAGAGCAAGGAAAGCACTTCAAGAGTCTGACAGAGAGACTCTTTCATCCACCTCGTCCATTTCAACTCCCTCTCCGCGAAGTCAACCACCCACATCTCCACCTCAAATCACTCATCCATCTTCCGCAACCCTTCCTCCACAATCGTCAAAGATCGTAACATCTCTATCTTCTCAACCTCGAAGATCATCTTCTACACTTTTATTAAGCAGCAACTCAGCGATGGCACAATCTCCATGGAACAACCCCGGGGCGGTTTTAATGCCTCCACCCCTGAGTCCAATACCTGCCCATCCTGAGAAGTGGTTACCAAAGTTCAATCCAGAAACTGGAATGCTAGCTGAAGAACATATCAATAATTTCATGCTTTCTGTTAATCTCAACGGGGTCACCAACGAAGATGCCGTGGTCCGACTTTTCCCCTATACGATGCAAGGGACAGCCGGGTCATGCTACTTTTCGCTACCCTCCGGATCTATCACCAGCTGGGATATTTTTCAAAATCAATTTCTCACCAAATTCGGCGATGATAGATCGACAGCGACACTGATCAACGATCTGTCCAATCTTAAAGCTGAGGCTAGGGAACCTATTAAAGATTTTAACTTACGGTTCAACAAGATCCTCATAAAATCCCCGCTGCTTCCCAGCCCAGCGAGGAAGTAAGATGCGAATGGTACATCACGGCCTTACCTTCAAACTTGGCCATCTTCGTAGATAGGGCAAGCAAGACAACCTTAGTCGAAAATTTGGCTGAGGCATTGGCAGTCGAAAGACGCGTAGTAGCCCTAGAAAAGAGATCTACAATCGAAGAGCGTAAATCTAAGAAAATCTCTTTCAAAGAAGAAACCAAGAAGAAGCAAACGAAGGATCCTTTCGACATGGAAGGATTACAAAAAGTCTTGAAAGCCATGTCTAATGAGATGATTGACATAAGAAAGCAAGTAGCAGAATCGTCCCCAAGAAAGCCTTTTAGGAATTTCAAAAGAAATCCCCCTATGGAGACGAAGCCACCCAACGTGGTCTCAAATGTGGAATCTGAAGAAGAAGAAGAAGAGAGCACCATCGAAACGCAGACCGACGATGAAGAAGTGGTGGAACTGCAAGGAATGTGGGATTTCATCCTCCCACAAGAAGAAGATCAAGAAGCACTTCCGGTTAGCACACGAAGCAGAAATCAACTTGATCCTCCCCAGACTACCTCAAAACAGAAGGGCGCAAGCCCTCCAGCGAAAGAAAAGGTCGCTACAAAGAAGACAACCCCTAAAGCGACCTCGTTTAGTCCAGTCCAATCAGAGCAATCGCCTCCATCAAAGACACTAATAGTGTCGGATGAAATGGAGTATAACATCATCGACGACATGAAGAAGACTAGGGCTAATATCACCCTGTACGAGTTGAGCAAATTGAAACACCAACAGAAGATCATGATGAAAGAGTTACATGCCGTACCTACTGCACCTCTACCTACAACTATAGCTTCCCATAATATAGGAAGACCCCCAATCAACGCGATCAATAAAATCGATCCAAATGACATCGCTTCGATTGGAGGGAGGTCTAGATCTCACACTCCTCCTTTCCTCCTCACTTATGAGATCTTTAACAGAAACGTGCATAACTGCTTGGTTGATTCTGGTGCTTCAACCAATATTCTACCCAAGTCAATATGTGCCAAACTTAATGTTCAACCGCAAAAATCCGCAGTGCGCATAGTTCAACTTGATCGATCACAAGTCGAAGTGATAGGCGAACTTAATCAAGTGAACATAAGACTGTCGTCCAACCCCAAGGTATGCCAGGTCATCGATATTCTAGTTGCTGACATCCCTGAATTTTATGGTCTAATTCTTAGCAGGGATTGGTCCGAGAAGCTCCACGGATACTTTTCGATTGACTGGTCACACATGTGGTTACCTTTCAACGGGAAGCCAAATCAAATAAAGGTTGAACGAGAACTGCACCAAAAGTACATAGTGACGGATTTGGAGGGAGAGAACGAAGCCATAGCATACAACAGCAGCATCATAGGCAACTACTCGGCAGACTCTTTCCTTGGAAATTTCAATGCTCACATATCACCATATTTAGAAAATTCAGTCGTGTCCCAAGTAGAAAACTTTTCCCAGACTGATGATTCAAAATGTGTTAGTTTCTTAGATAACCCTGTAAATACTTCTTTATTTTGGAAATTATATTTTGATGGCTCTAAGTCCAATGAGGGAGCGGGAGCAGGATGCGTCTTGATTAGCCCCGATGGAAATAAGACCATGCTCACATGCAGGCTGGAGTTCGATTGCACGAACAACACAGCGGAATACGAAGCCTTGGTGCAAGGCCTATACAAAGCAATCGGCTGCAACGTCAAATATCTTCAAGTCTTTGGAGATTCCGAGATCGTCGTCAAACAGGTACGTAACACCATACACTGCCTGTCTAGTCATTTAAAGCACTACCAATCTTTAGTGCAAGATCTCACTGCGCATTTTACAGCATTCAATATTTCATCAATCCCAAGACTCCACAATGCAAGCGCAGACCTGCTAGCAAACGTAGCCTCCAGACTCATCCCCTCCGAAGACTTTAGTCCAGATAGGTTTTCCATAGAATTAATTTTTAAACCGTCTATCCCTGACAACATCACCAACTGGAGAGTGTTCAACGACGACCCAGACATCGTAAGTTTCCTTACCTCTGAAGGATCCTACTCAAACCAGATAATCGACGAGGACTGTCATGACCACCAAATACAACAAAATGGCACGGATAATGCTATACCCAAATCAGTGGTCAAATTAGAAGATATGTATGACTTAAAAAGTCAGTTCAAAAGGTCAGCTAACGCCAAACTTTACAGTTCAACTCTGAACTACGAATCAGTGAACCTAGGAACCGAAGAGAAACCCCAAAACGTCAATCTAGGCCAAGGCCTAGCTCCTGAAGAAAAGTCAGCATACATCCGTCTTCTACGACAGTACAAAAACGTCTTTGCCTGGAACTACGATGAGCTGAAAACTTATAACACTTCTATCATTCAGCACACTATCCCTATGATTGACAACGAGAAACCCGTCCAACAGAAGCTCAGGAAAATCCACCCCAACCTGGAAAATCAGATAAAAACTGAGCTGAATAAGTTGTTGAGAGCCAGAATAATTTTCCCGGTCAGACATTCCAAATGGGTATCCAATATGGTACCTGTTAGGAAGAAAAACAGAGATATTAGAATCTGCATCGACTTCCGGAATCTCAACAAAGCCTGTCAGAAAGACAATTTTCCCCTCCCACCTATGGAGCAAATACTACAGGCTGTAGCAGGCTCAGAATTGATGTCTTTCCTGGATGGATTTTCAGGATATAATCAAGTGCTAGTACACCCAGACGATCAGCTTAAAACCACCTTCCGAACTAAATGGGGTACCTACGCGTATCAGAAGATTCCGTTCGGTCTGATCAACGCCGGCGCTACTTTTCAAAGAGCTATGGACATTGCGTTCAAAGGGTTAGTCAATAAATCAGCAGTGATTTACCTGGATGATATAACTGTGTACTCTAAGAACCGAAGCGACCATCTCAAAGATTTGAAGCAAATCTTTCAAAGATGTTTAAGGTATGGAATCTCGCTTAACCCGAAGAAATCTTTTTTCGCGTTGAGTGAAGGAAAATTGCTAGGGTTCATAGTGTCCAAATCGGGCATTCACATTGAACCTGACAGAATCAAAGAAATTTCTGAGATATCCATGCCCCATAACAAAAAGACCATGCAATCTTTCCTAGGACAGATCAATTTTGTGAAAAGATTTGTCCCAGATTTTTCACGCATTATTTCTCCTTTACAAAAAATGATAAAAAAGAATTCAAACTTTAAATGGGGTCTAGACGAGCATGAAGCGTTTAACTTAATCAAACAAGCCATCATCAACGCTCCATCCCTAGCAACCCCAAATTTTTCAGAACCATTCATCTTATACACGTTTTCCTCAGAAAATTCTTATGCTGCGATCTTGACCCAGGCAAACCAAGAAAAGGCAGAAGCCCCAATCGCATTCTTTAGCTCAAACTTACAAGGTGCTGAGCTGAAATATTCGGACGTAGAGAAACAGGCGTATGCCGTTTTCAAAGCGGTCAAATATTTTAGACCCTTCTTGCTAAAGGCCCATACCAAGGTCATAGTACCATTCCCAGCGGTAAGAAACCTCCTGATGCAGAAAGACGTGGGCGAGAAGAGAGCGAATTGGATCACTGCCTTGCAAGAATACGACCTGGAAATCAAGCCGGCACACATCGTAAGAGGCCAAGGCTTCTGCAAGATGTTAGCTGGAGCATCGCAAATCCCCGAAGAATCGCCTGAAGAGGTACACACGTATGAGGTAAGCCTAAACGACGTAGAATCATTTTATGCTGACATCATCTATTTCCTGAAAAACGGATATGCTCCATTTCACCTGGATCACATCAAAAAGAGAGCCCTGAGGTTGAAAGCCAAACAATATCAGCTCGTAGATGATGTCTTATTTAAAAGAAACTATGATTTTGTGCTTCTTAGATGTCTTGAGAAAACTGAAGCCGAAAAGGTTTTGCAGGAACTCCACGATGGACCAGCAGGTGGACACTATGCTGGAGAAGCCACCGCACACAAAATCTTACGTGCAGGATACTACTGGCCCACGCTGTTCAAAGACTCGTACAATCACGTAAGAAAATGCCAAGTCTGCCAAACGGCTGCAGGGAAACAAAAGAAGTCATCCATGCCACTGCAGCCGGTTAACATCGAACAGCCGTTCAGCCAATGGGGCCTGGACATAATAGGTGAGATCGTTCCTCACTCCTCTAAACAGCATAGGTATATCCTCACTGCAACTGACTATTTTACTAAATGGGTAGAGGCAGTTCCTCTCAAGACAGCTAATTCTGAAAATATTATTGAATTCATAGATCAGTTTATCATTACTAGGTTTGGATTGCCAACGGCCTTAATATTCGATAACGCTTCATATTTTTCTGGAAATAACATGACTGAGTTCGCACTCAAAAGAGGGTTCAAACTAAAGTATTCTGCCAACTACTATCCGCAAGGTAATGGATTGGCTGAATCAATGAACAAGAACCTAATTAGGATTATCAAAAAGACAGTCGACCAAAGCCAAAAGAATTGGCATAAAGCGCTAGTAAACGCCCTATGGGCAGACATGATTACAAAGAAAGCCTCTATCGGCACTTCTCCCTTTAATTTAGTTTACGGGAGAGAAGCAGTTCTTCCTACTCACTTAGTCATTCCCTCCTTGTCCTTAGTACAATATATTGATGAAGTATCAACTTCTCCCTTACAACTAAGGCAAACGGAAATAATCAAGCTAGAAGAACAACGAGAACAGGCCAAGAAAACCCACGCTCACCACCAAGCGCTGATAAAATCCTCTTTTGATTCGAACATAATGACCAGAAAAAACTTTCAGATGGGAGATTTAGTTTTGAAGTGGGATAAGGCTCACGAAGAGAAGGGCAAACATACGAAATTCCAGAAGCTATGGCTTGGTCCTTTTCAAATCGTAGAAGTCATAGGCCCATCGACTTTCGTGTTGCAGGACTTGACAGGCAGGAGAGATTCTCTGCCTGTAAACGGACAAATCCTCAAAATGTATTTTCCATAGAAGGTTATCCTTCTAATTTTTGTAGGATAATTTTAGTTTTATTTTAGTTTTATTTTTTTAAATATAAATAAGGTTGGTTGTGAGTGATCATAAATTGTATTTATGAAGTATATACCATTTCTCTATCAGATTTTGATTTCACTTTTATAAATAGTAAAACTTTTCGAAAAATCTGACTTTTATTATTGACAAGTAGAGTTAACTTTAGCCTGAATGTGATGCTAGTTTCAACTTTACAAAGAAATCTGGGATGAAAGTAACTTTTGGCAAAAAAATTGTTTTATGCCAACGCAATGAAAAGTATCATCAATAGCAAAATAAGTATTCTCTGCAAAACTGCTGTTCTTAAACTCTATTATTGTCGTCCAGAGATTTCTTAAGGAAAAACAATGACTTCCTCCCTGCTAAGGAGAATCGCAGCATCCAGAGAAACAATCCAAGAAAACACTATATCTCAAAGAATAAGAGGTCTCATCGCCAGCCAGCTTATCATGATCACAGATATTATAACTTGCTGACTTTGCCACCACTGTCTATCAAAACAGGGCAACGACTCAAGATTGTTGCAATCAAAAGACAAGGGGTCTCATCGCGAGCAAGCTTGTTCAGCAAAAGTGTAAATCAAGTGAATGACTGTGTCATAATTTGGCCACCAAACCAAGACATTGTTCTTTAGAGAATAAAAAATTAAAAAGGAAAGAAAAAGTGTCAAAAGGGTTTTTCTCTGGAATGTTGTAAATAACCTCAAGCAGGAAAAAGGATCATTGCTGGATAATATGGTAACCCTGTCGAGGCTATGGACGCTTGCGGGCAGCAGAGGCTCTACCTACGACAAATGAGCATACTTTACAAAGCCAGTACGCAGAGAAGACCTTATTTTGTCTTTGAAAAGACTGAGTAATGTCTAGGTGTGAATACAAGAAATAACCCAGAGGAAGCAAACAATCGGAATGAAATAAAAAAGTTGTGACGAAACATCATTGACAGGATAAGGGGTAATACTCTATCTGTCCATAACAAAATTTAGGCGTAAGAAAACTTTTCTGTTTTGGAAGTGAAAATGCAATAGAACAAGCAGAGATAACTGGTTCTTCACAGTGAATCGCCATTGTTGTGGTCACCAACAACCCCCCTTCTTCACTTGACATTAGCAATAATGTCAAGCAAAGAGGGGACCCTGAACAAAAATCCCAAAAAAATATTTTTCTAAAGTTTTTATATTTCTCTCCCTAAGGCTTAAATCACATCGCAAAGAAAGGCCGAAGCATTGCTCGAGCGCGAAAAGCAAGACCGCGAATGAGCGATGCGAAGTTCATCGCGTCGCATACATCACACGCGCCCCTTTAAAAGAAGACCTTCGAAAAACGCCGACCGCCGATATGCGAAATCGCAAATCGCAAGCATCGCGCTATACGGCATAACCATTAAACAAAATTTGCGATCTGCGTTGGCAGCGATTTGCGATCTGCGATGGCGGCGATTTGCGATCTGCGATCTGAAAATACTTATCACACGATAAGCCCAGGATTAAGTGCGCGCCTTGAAGGAATTTAATGACCTCATGCTTGAGTATCAAGGAATGATTGCATCGCATTTATCGAAGAGTCAAGTCATGATGCATGTCAGGATTACGCATTCATTAGAGTTTAATGCTTTCATGTCAATCTTTTCATTTCCCTTCTTCTTTGCGTAGACTGCAAGACACGCAACTGATATAAATCTATATGCAGGAAACATCTGAGAGAAAGGGGAAAGCGCCAATCAAACAGCAGAGAGAAGATGCCTCCGCAAACGAATGCCGCATGCAGCAGGACCGTGGATTCCAGACTATCAAACAACCGGCACTGATGAAGTTAGACTATCCAGGACTCAGAGTCAAAGGCGTACAAAAGCAGCGTGTTCACAAAAGATCTTGAAGCTCAGACTGGGTAAAGCAAAAAGAGAAACGCAAAAGAAGGAAGACGCTCCAGAAAAGCCTGGAACAAAGAGCGGAAACAATTCTCGAAACAGAGGGTTGTCCATACAGCGCGACTCCTAACCCACTCAGTCATTCGCACGACCGGAAACCAAAACAGCAATAGCAAAACCAGTTCGAGAAGAACCTGGGTTGTGCTAAGTATACACGCGGCGAATACACCCAGCTAGAGAAAGGTTTTCGAAAATATCTTCTGGTATGTCAGAAGAAAGTGTCAGCTCTTGTTATTTCCACTTTTATCTCCCGAGCAAAAGAAGAAGGCAGTCAGCCGACTCTTCCCAGGAAGGCGTTGCGTTGTTGACAGCACTAAAGAGAATATACAGAAACGGTCAGAAATTAGATTTAAAGTTTTAGAAATAAATTTGCTTTTAGTAAAGGGCGGCCATTTGAAGCCGATTCCCTAGATTCGTGTAATTAATATCAATTAGCTAGTAGTATTTAACCCTTCTCATGGCATTTGGAGAAGGGTCCGGAAATCTGTCAAAAGACTTATCCTTAGAACATGCACTTCTGCACCCTCAGAGGAGGTTTTTGATGAATGGATGGATCAAGATTTATTTATGTTTGCATTTTAATATCTGTTACTGATGTTGCACTTCTGTACTCTTAGCAGATGTTAGAACAAGTAGAAATAAATCATTATTACTTGAAGTTTATTGGTGAAATTAGTCATAAATGGTACTTTTATCTCTTGACTAGATTCTGCTAGTATCCCTAAAGTGATATGTAGCTGAGTTCTTTATATGTTATTGTATGAATGTCTGCATTACCATTTGGCACTTCTGTAAGGTGGGATCATTTAATCATGCTTAACATATAGAAAACTGATTATGCGATATGTTTTTCACAACTACTCTGCCTAACTTCTTATGCAGAACGGTTTATCTTTATTGGTTTATATTCTGATATCAGTTGAATGATCTTTATTACCAGCTGCTGTTAGAAATCTTTCTAGATCGCATAAACAAAAGAAAAACACCCCGGGTTAGCATAGATCAGATGTATTTCTCTTCATTAGATTACATTAGCATAGAGTTAGTTTAGCAGTTAAAATCAAGACTAGTTTAGAAAAACCTCTAGATTAATATCATCAGACTCTACGCACACACACACACCCATCACATTGGGAAACTGGTCCCATTACCCCCAGTCGGACCCGCTACTCCAAACGGGCAAGGAGCCGCCAACCAGGTTCCGGACCGGGTGGGTATCCCCCTTGTTGTTGACCCGACTTCGGGCCCCTCAACATGAACATATGACTGAATGGAGGTGGATGGAAATGAATGATGACTGAGTGAATGGTATATGAAAACTGGTCATGAAAGGAATTTTATTGGCGAAATGAGATGATGAAATGAAATGAAGTGAAGTGAAATGAGGTGAAATGAAGTGAAATGTCATGAAACTATGAATAAAATGAGGAAAGATTTTTTTTGGAAAATATAGGGCGTCAGAAGTTTCTGGTTTTCGCCTTGTATTTTCTGTATAAGACTGCCAATCAGTGGTTGGTTTTCAGGCTTATACATTTTTATTTTTATTTTATTTAAACAGAAAAGAACAAGGACTAGGCTGGTGGAGAAGAAGGATTCTTCTTCACCAGCCTTATTGCATAATTATCTTGAAAGATTTTGAAAAATTCCTCCTTTGAGAGTGGCTTATGATAGATCTTTAATCTGTGGCCATTCACAATAAGACGAGTTTGATATTCATTAATGGTTTTGATTCTTACTGCTCCATTGCTAAAGATTTTGTCAATCTCATATGGCCCAAGCCAATGAGTCTGAAATTTTCCTTTGACGTCTTTAAACTTGGAATCAAATAGCAATGCCCAATCTCCTTCTTGAAACTTTTTCTGCTTGATGTATTTGTCATGCCACTTAGCTCTTTGATATTGAACTAGATCAGTTCTTAGGATTGCTTCTTGTCTGATCTCATCTAGCTCATTCAACTGCTCCATTCTATGCTTTTGGGCTTCTGATAGATCCATTCCCAACTGAACTGCCATCTTGAAAGTTTTGACTTGGAACTCAATGGGGAGCAGGACTTATTTCCCATAAACAAGTTCATAGGGAGAATGCCATGTTGTATTCCTCCATGTAGTTCTGTAGGCCCATAAGGCTTCAGGAAGCCTTTCTGCCCAATCTCTTCTGTGTAGATGAATAATCTTGGTAATGATGCCTTCAAGAACTTTGTTTGTAGACTCCACTTGACCATTTGCTTGCGGATGGTAAGGAGTAGATTTTTTGTGCTTGACCTTGTACTCTTCCATCAGCTTCTCCACCAGTTTGGATGTGAATTGTCCTCCCTGATCTGTCACAATTTCTCTTGGAACACCAAAGCGAGTGAAAATATCCTCATAAAGAAAACTAACAACTGCATGCTCAGTAACAGAAAATAATGCTTTGGCTTCTACCCATTTAGTGACATAATTAGTACATACCAATATATACTTTCTTTGTTTAGATGGTGGGTTAATAGGTCCAATAAAATCTAAAGCCCATTTTTCAAAGGGTTCGATGAGTACCTACGGTTGTAATGGCATTTCATTTGAAATGGTAGGTTTCCCTACTCTTTGGCAGCTGTCACACCTTTTGACATATTTTTTTGCATCTTTGAAGAGGGATGGCCAATAATATCCTAAAGAGAGGATTTTATAGCCTGTCCTTTTGTCAGCAAGGTGTCCGCTGCATGGTTCATCATGGCATGCTTTGAGGATATCAGGCATTTCATCTTCCCTAACACATCTTCTGATCACAAAGTCTGGCCCTGTTTTAAACAATTCGTTAGAAATCCATGAATATTTTGAACTCTCTTGAATAATCTTTCTTCTTTCACTAGGAAATAAATGTGGAGGTAGTTTCCCTGTAACCAAATAGTTAGCTATATCTGCATACCAAGGAGTCTTAGTAGTTACTGCAAATAAATATTCATCAGGAAACTTGTCCTCTACAGGAGAATCTTCTTTAGTATTCTGAATCCTAGACAAGAAATCAGCTACTGTGTTTTGTTTCCCTAGTCTATCTAACACAGTAATATTGAATTCTTGTAAAAGTAAGAGCCACCTTGTAACTCTGCCATTAGTAATGGGTTTGTTCATTAGATATCTAATTGCAGAATGATCAGTATGAATAAAAGTTTCATAGCCTGTTATATAATGTCTGAACTTATTGATTGCATGAACAACAACTAAGAACTCTTTTTCAGTCACAGTATAGTTCAACTCTGTGGGAGTTAAATTTTTACTGGTATAGTAAATGGCATAAGGAACTAAATCTTTCTGTCCCAATACAGCCCCTAGAGCTGTATCTGAAGCATCTATAGAAATATGGAAAGGGAGTTTCCAATTTGGTCCTCTCAAGATAGGCGCTTCAGATATTCTTGTTTTCAAAGTTTCAAATGTTGATTGGCAATCAGGACCCCATTTGAATTCACAATCTTTTGTAAGCAGTTTGAAGAGTGGAGATGCTATTTTAGTGAAGTTTTCTATAAATCTTCTATAATATCCAGTAAATCCCAGAAAACTTCTAACATCTTTTTGACAATTTGGAATAGGCAACTTGGAGATGACTTCAACTTTTGATCTATCAACTTTAATCCCATCCCCTGAAATATGATGTCCCAAAACAATACCTTCAGTAAACATCATAAAACATTTTTCATGGCTTACTGAAAGGTTTGTTTCTTTACATCTTATAAGGACTTTTTCCACATTTTCTAATGCCTCTTCAAACGAATCACCATAAACAGTAAAATCATCCATATAAACCTCTACACAATCATGGATTAGATCAGAAAAAATTCCTAGTACTGCTCTTTGGAATGTTGCAGGTGCATTACATAATCCAAAAGGAAGCACTCGATAAGAAAAAGTTCCCCATGGACAGGTAAATGTGGTCTTATCCTGATCTTTAGGTGCTACCTGAATTTGATTATAACCACTAAAACCATCCAGAAATGAAAAGTACTTTTTGCCTGCTAATGTATCTAATACTTGATCGATAAAGGGCAAGGGAAAGTGATCCTTCAAAGTTGGTTTATTCAATTCCCTGTAATCAATGCACACCCTCCATTTACCATTCTTTTTGGGTATTATAACCAAAGGAGAAACCCATCGGCTGTCTGAAATTGGGTAAATGAAATTTACATTGAGTAGTTTTTGGAGCTCTTCTTTCACTATCTCCCTAAGATTTGGATTCATCCTTCTCTAAGGTTGTCTAATTGATCTACTGTTTTCCTCGATATAGATATGATGGATGCAAGTCTTAGGGTCAATACCTTTCATATCAGTATATTCCCATGCAAATGCAGTAGAATGTTTTTGCAAGATTTTGGTTAGCTCTTCCTGTTGTGACTTTTCCAAATTTTTGTTGATATTCAGTGTTTTTCCTGGAAAAATCTCAATGTTAGAGCTACCAAACTCTTCCATAGAGTAAAGAGACATTTGTCTTGGTGATAGATATTCAATATCAGAATCTAACGGAAATTGTGTGTGGTAATATTCTGATGATGTTTCAAAGTTTTCTAGTGTGTTCAGAATTTGACTATCTTCACTAATTTCAGAGACAGTAAAGACGGGTTGTATAATATCTTCCTCGTCAACCCATTCATTGTCTCCTACTTCTGTAATTGTCTTTGCTGGAGGATATAAATTGAATTTCTTTGTCAAACTACCATCAGAAATGCACATATCTCTGGATCTACAACTAATGAAAGCATCAGCTGTGGCTAGCCAAGGTCTTCCTAAGATGAGTGGATGTCTTCCAAAATTACTCTTGGGAGTCAAAATCATGAAATCTACAGGATACTCCCAAGAATCTAAGGAGACTGAAATATCTTCTAGTACACCATCTGGTTTGATTATTGATCTATCTGCAAGTTGCAGTAAGGTGGGTGTAAAAAGAAGATTAGGAAGTTTAAGTTGTTCCATAGTTTGTCTACTCATAATGTCGATAGCAGTCCCTAAGTTAATCAAAGTGTTTGGAATTTCTATCCCAATTATATGTGTCTTGACGATTGGACTACCTGGATCTACATACTTCTACATGGTAATTTTTCCCATCATGATATCTGCAATTTTTCCTACCAGGTGGATTCTTCTTGTATCTCATGGTTTCCTTCCTGGTCTTTTAAGACTCAACTCCTTTATTGTTTTTGCTAGAATAAGAATCTCTCTAATGGCTTGTAGCAAGGGAATCTTGAAACAGACATTCTTTAATTCATCTAGAAAATCATAGTCAGGCAACAAGATTTGTTTTTCCACCCCTTTGTCAACTTGTAATCTTTCAAGGAAAGGAGGCGTGGATGAAGATGCAGGTTGCTCAACTATAGGAGTTGTGGGGGTTAGCTCTTTTTCTTTTCCTTTTTGAATGATTGGGTTTTGAAGAGATGCTTCTTCAGAACCTTTATTGATTTTAAGAGAATCCTCCTCAGAAGTACCTTGCTCTTGAACATCTATAGAAGGTTTTTCTAAAACTCTACCAGATCTGAGTTGAACATCATTAAGAGGAACAATCATATAGGTAGGAAATTGTTGTCCTTCTATCATGTAAGCATTCTGAGGATTTTTGTTGTTGGGATTTGGCAATGGCTGGGCTGGTAGTTGATTTGTCTTTTGTTGAAATGGAAGCAAGAGTTGAGAATTTGGATTTTGTTGAGAAGGTTGTTGTTGTGGGAATGGTAATGAAAGTTGTGGGTTTTGATTTGGAATTGGTGGATTTTGTTGATTTGGAAAAGATGGAGGATATTGATAAAATTGAGAAAATCTCCCATAAGGATTTTGCATCCCTTGTGCCCATGATTGGTATGGATATTGAGGTTGGAGCCAAGGTTGTAATTCCAATTTGGTGGGAGTTGAAAGTTCATAGGATTGTTAAACCCTTGATTTTGTGGCCCCTGCCATGGTCTTCTTGAAACAAAACAAAGGGACTCTACTGAATTTGGATCTTCCTGAAAGACAGCTTTGAGCCTAGGAATTGAAGGACAATCCTTGGTCTCATGGATTTCTGAGCAAATCATACATGTTTCTACAACTTTTGCATCCAAGGGGCATTCCCTTAGAGCATGTTTCTTTCTACATTTTGGACAAAAGATGGCCAAGGCATCAGCTTCTGCTTTCTGCTTGTTTTGTATTTTAAGGGTGTCTAGTTGTTCACTAAGGCTCCCTAGAATATCAGTTTTGAACTCATCAAGCATATTGCCAATCTCTGCCCTTTGTTTGCTCTAATAAGAGAAGGATCTCTCGGCCCTTTTCCAGTTTTAGATTTTCCCCTTGAGAGATAGACACATAGTTCTGCTATGTCATGAAGTGGAAGTTGATAAATATCTCCCTTCCCCGTCATATTTAAAATATCTATCCATTCATCTCTAATGGCTTTCAATAGAAGGGCTTTCAAGGTTTCCTCATCTAAATTACTCATTTTTTCTCTCTTTAAGTTGCATTGAAATCTTTCAAGTAAATCCTCCAAGTTTTCATCTTCTCTTTGCATCATCTTGAATACCTCATCCTTATGATTGGTGGGCATACAATAATCTAGGTATCTAACCAAAAATGTTTGTTTCATATCATTCCAAGTCCTAATAGATTGAGTGACTAATCCCATAAACCATTTCAAAGCAGCTCCTTTCAATGTTGAAGGAAACAGTTTGAGTTTTGAGAGTCTTCCATATAGTCATAGGTTCGGCACAAGACTTCAAACTCAAATAGAAATGTTTCAGGATCCTCACTTTGCAACCCATAAAAGTTTGGGAGGACAGATGGTGAAATGTTTTTCGTTGTTGTATGAGTTTCATCATTGGCTATAGGGAATCCAAATGAGTTATCTCCATCCCTATTTCCCCCATTGTTACCTCTTCCTCCTCCATTGTTTCCTCTTCCTCTACCTTGACCCCCTCCCCCAAATCCATTTACTACTTCCTCTGTCATGATAGTTTCCTCAGAGTCCTCAGAGTCCTCTGGTTCTTCTATTAATGGTAAACGAGGAAGAGTTTCTCCCTCCTCTTCTTCAGGTGATTCTACTTCTTTGATTACAATATGTTCCCCTATAGAAGTGAAGAAAGGTTCTTCTCCTAAATTATATTTAATAGATAATGTGGGAGAATCTCCTAATTCGGCTGTTGCCCCTTGAATTCCAGGAATCCTAAGGCTGGGAGTATGAGTCGGAGATGATGGAGGTGTATCTTGTCTATGCCTTGAAGTAGTTGGAGTTGTGAAAATCGAACTTTTGGCCCTAGTTATAAACCTTCCCCTAGAATCTCTTGCTCTATGCATGTCATTTTTTTATCCTTCTTTTTTTAAGTCGGGCTAATAATTCTCTTTCTGATCTTCCAGGTCACACTAGGTGCAAGAAGAGAGCATAATCAAGAAATTATTGAACTAATAACTCTCTTTTCTGATCCTCCAGATCACGCTAGGTGCAAGAGGAGAGCATACTTCAAGAAGTTATCAATTTTTTTCCCTTTTTTTTTGTAAGAGATTAGCTACCTAGTTACACTTCCCCAGCAACGACGCCAAAATTTTTAGTCAATTTAGTATGTCCTAAATTGCTACATTAATTATCAATCCGGGAGTCGTAAACTGATGAAGTGTGGCGCACTATATGTGCAAGACAGCCTCTTTCTTACTTTTTATCAATTTTATCTTGTTTTTGGGGGTTTTATCTTGGTTTGTCTCCTAATGCCAATAATAATCCTATTCCTAAGTTTTAAGAATACTTTTAGAAGGCAAGTTTGGGTATAGATTTTAAGGAAATTATGTCCTCTATAATGATTTCCAGAACTTAACACTTCAGAAGGTCTTAAAACATACTAGTGATGAAATTAATACTTGAACAAGAACGAAAATGTGCAGCTAAACACGAATGTAAATGTGCAGCTATTTGCATCAAACAAATGATGAACTACTTGATCATGAAATCACTATCTCTGCTGCTTATCTAAATACAGAAAGAAAAATGAGTTAAGCTACTGCACTCAAACAAATCAAAAACTGCAAACTAATAAAAGTAAAATCAATTCACTTCATTTATAGTCTGATAGCTCGCCAAGTAGTCTAAGCTATGGCTCTAGAGATAACGTCAATAATATGAGGAATTGATATCTAATTGCAGAAAAATAAAGTTAAAATCAAATCACATCATTCATAGTCCGATAGCTCGCCAAGTAGTCTAAGCTATGGCTCTGGAGATAACGTCAATGATATGAGGAATTTGATATCTAATTGCAGAAAAATAAAGCTAAAATCAAATCACATCATTCATAGTCCGATAGCTCACCAAGTAGTCTAAGCTATGGCTCTGGAGATAACGTCAATGATATGAGGAATTTGATATCTAAACTAACTGACAAAGCAAATGAATAAAATTGAAATCAAAGCATAACTGAAATTGAAAAGCTAAGAAAAGCAAAGTCAGCAGAGAGGCTAATCTCATGTCACTAGTTATAGTAAAATTTGTATGAAAATGCCTGGGCCTAGCCTATCCTGAAACACACACTGATCAGTGTTAGCAACAATATACAATGCTTGAAAAATCATGTACAGGACTGTAATGTTAACATCATAACTATCTTATGAAATATACACAGGTGAACAAATTATGAAATATGTACAATGGAAACAAGGAAACAATACATAAAAACTTTACAGCAATAAAGAAAACAAAACCTTAGCGTGCAGGGGCCCTCTGCACGGCCTTGGTCAACACGCTATCAGTCTGGAATTACGCTCACACAGTCATATAAAATAGAGTCTTGTTATATTGCAAAACAGAGGAAGACTCCTCTCGTTACAACAACAGGTCCAGTTCACGGCACAGTACAATGACTAACAGCAAAACGACATCAAAAACTAACTAACTCTATGCATTTGCAAACGCGTTATTTATAAGGGAAATTACATAACTGTTTTCTTATGAAACACCTTCAACAGAGGACACGTAAAAAGACAGCATCCGTGAGTTTAGCATGATGGTTGTCGAGATCATTCAATCTATCAAAAGATGGTTGTTGGATTTGCGTCGTGGAGGCAGTCTACAACTGTCAAAATGAACCTAGGGATCTAGGAATGGCCTCGGACCCTTCACGTGTTGAAAAACAGAAACCTGTTGCCGTAGGACTTCTTTGTTTGACCACGGATTTACTTTATCAATCCGGCTAAATCAATAGGACCTGATCCATGTCCAGATCATTCCTGAACTGCCCACGTGCCTCGTTTTGTTGGGTGACACCTGTAATATAGAGATCAACAAAAACAGCTGTGAAAAGTTGAATCAGCTGCGGAAAGTGGTTGCATTCCGCAGCTAATGAGCAAAATCTGATTCAAATAGTAAACATAAAAACATAGTTAGAAAACAACTTAAATTCTCTTTTAGAATCAATATGCAATGATCTTTGATAGCTTATGAGGTATTGGTGAGGGGAAAAAGTCTAGGAAAATGTGTAGGAGGGATGTAGTTTCAGAGCTCAACACTCCCCTAGTAATCCACGACCTCTACTGAAATACGACAATGGATGTAACCAATTTCCTAACCTACTCCATTAGGTACCAACTCAATACCTCTTGCCACCCAATCCCAAAGGAGGGATCAAATGTACAATATCTTCTGTAGAGAACAAGCTCTCCATGTTGACATTGTGCCATACTCAAATCAAGTCGCTGAACTCTACTAACTCGGTCATCTCCTATGATCTTTCTAGACAACTCTGCCTCTCTCCATCCAATTCATAAGGGTGAGATGTTAACATTGTGGACCTTGTCAACGTGCCTCTGAAGCGAACTGTGTTGAAATCCCCATGGGTGCTCTCCGCGTTGTCCCTCGTCAATGTCTAGCCCCAAGGACGACTGTGCATCCTCCTCCATCATAGCCTCAACTTGAGCCTCCAATTGATCCTCCACTGACAACCCATCATATGTTGCATCCCAATTACCCCATTCAAGGTTACTTCTATGTTGTTTGATTTTAACCTTTCTTTGGATCCCATGATTTCTTAGTTGTTTATTTTGGTCTTGTCATCACTCGGTTTAAGGCCCAAAACTTTGCCAAGATCATGCTTTGATACCACTATAATATTCTAACTAGAGGAATACAATGAAATATCAAAACATGAACTAGCCACAACAAACAAATAAATATACAATATGAAATCTCTACAAGAACAACAAATTTAGAATATTGTTGAGCAAAAATAATAGAGTTGAGCCATTTTATCGAATATTCAATGAGAAGCTGAGTACAAAATGTAGTGGAATGTGTGCACTTGGGCTTGCTAATGAAAGCACGCAAAACCCAGGTGAGAACGAAGAAAATTCCATGCTAAAATGACTCACTGGTTGTACGCTCTGCCCATAAATTCACTGTTGTTGCTGCTCGAGGCAAACTGATATTTGAGGCCTCAAATCTACTCCAAAAATTCTAAAAAATTAGAGAGAGGTTCTTCACACCCAAACCAATAAAACCCATAAATATTTTGAACTAATCCTAGCTGACCCGGAATGCTTAAAATAGTGTGAAAATCCCATCTAAACCAACAGTTTGCCCTACTATAAGAATGAGGATTTGAGGCCCGAATATTGCCTGAAAAATTCTAAAATTTTAACCAAGAACTCCTCTCATAAAACCCAGAAAAAACCCATTAAATTTTCAAGTTGAATCAACTAGTGACTGAAGCCCCAAAATCAACATGTGGCCCTTCACACTCTACAAGTGAGCTACATAAATCGAATTGCTGCAAGAATGCACAATTTCCCTAAAGGGAAACTCCTTCAAATCCAAAAAAATTACTTCCTCAAACTACCGACCAAAATCATCTCCAATACCCAATAAAACACTACTGCTCAACCCCTACAAAATAGACAGAACTCCAACCGATAATAGTTGATCCCCCAATGAGCAACTCGAACTGCCTCTACGCCCAAGGAGTGATAGACTGAGTGAATACCTGCAATAAAACTCAATGGAAATCCTAAATTGGAATTCCCAAATTACCTCACTAGGGAGACACTCGAAGTTCTCTGAAATGAGGGTGGAATTTCCGCTCCGAAATTCCTTGTGCTAAACAACACTGGTTGACTTGGCTAAGCAACTCAAACAAACTCTCTAATTCTAAAATGAAATGCCAAATAGAATGATCAAAATTAGGCTCTCGCCTTCCTTTGATTGTTGCTTTCCTTTCCTCATACCATGGTTCGATTTCTCTCATACTATGATTTGATACCATGGTTTGATTCTTCCCATGGTTCAATTTCCCTTTTTGGTAACCTCCACAACTTATCTTCACTTTATTTTTTCTTTTCTCCTAAGTTTGGCCTTATTTTCTCTCTAAAAATTATATTGAGCCCTCATAACCCATTTTCCTAAGTTTATTTTCAAAAATATTTATTATTCGCCAAAATTGCAAAATTGAGGATTTTCCTTTGCAAAATTATTAATTGGGGACATAACATTTGTTAAAAAAGAAAACCACTCTTACAACTCGACATTTATATGTTAACAAAACTAATGGTACCTTTGCTTTTCAATGTGGCATAATCTCAATGTGCTATGTCCTCCTTATATATACAAACTCAAAGTCATTAGGTTTTTCAAATTAAGATAGGCTATATTACTCTCTAGTGTTCAAAGTGCCCAAATTCTATACAATGTCTCACCACCTAATTGAAAGTCTTGCCATCCTATTTATGTTGAGCATTTATCGACTCAATTTTCTGTTTTCTCTGCTTTGATATAAAAATGAACTCATTAAAAGGTTTTAGTCGAGTTTCGTTACCTCCAAATTATTAATTTAGATTAAAAAATCTAAGTAATATGGATATAATAACATCTATAGAAAATGAATTTAGAATATATTCTTGTGTTGAGAGGTGCTCTACAACTTGGTATGAGAAATATATTATAGTGTTCATAAAATGAGAAAGATGTTATAGTGTTAGTAAAATGAAAGTGTTAAGTAAAATAATAATAATAAATCATAATCTCAATTTAATTTAAAAGATAAAACAATAAATCCATTTAATTCAATGTGTTATAATGTAATTTTGTTTTTATTAATAAAATTAGTAACATTTTTTTAATATATAAAAAATCATAATATACATATCATATTAAAATAATTTTATATTATAACAATTCATATTTGTAACCATAATATTTCATAACAAATAAATAAATATATACAAATTTAGTAAATTTAATTAATAAACATATAGTTAAAATTAATATATATATATATATATATATATATATATATATATATATTAAGCTTGGCAGGACTCTCTCATTTTCGATTTTACATGTCCATTATTCACCCCGCAATGGGGGGAGGGTAGCACGAGATTCGAACCCAAGATCTCCGGTTCGATGAGACTTCATTCCACGACCATCGCCACTTGAGCTACCCCTGGCAGACATAGTTAAAATTAATATTATTTCTACATAGATGTGAAATATATATAAAATATAAATAATAGTTATAAATAAGATTCATGTTTTTCACAGGTGGGAAAACCCATCATAACTTAGTTTTTAAACTAGTAGTGAGGACAACCATCTCTAGCTGCTAACCACGAATACAGGCTGACTCATCACCGTTATTCAAGGAAAACCATGCCACCTGGAATAACTTGTTGGTGGTCTGTAAGGGGGTAGGCTTTCACTCCTGTCAGATGCGTCTGGGTCTTGGGTTGTTAACATGTGTCCTTACGTCCGAGGAAGAAGAGCTCTTAGCAAGCAGAAGCAGTTTTAGGGCATACTCCATGTCCGAAATAAGATTCATGTTATCTTATACATTAAAGTAATTATTCACATCTGTAAGAATTATGTTTAAAAACATATTTGAATTTAGTTAACAAGCATATAAAAACTTAATACTTATAGTAAACCTTTTTTCTAAACTCTCTTTCTTTATATATAAATAATGTTATGCATGTCACATTAAAAAGTTAAATTAAAAAAATTATGAAACATGTCAAAGAAAAATGCCAAGCGCGCACACACACACACATACACATATATGTAATTACATGTATCAAAATTTTCCCCGATAAGGGCTACCATATGCCCTGACGCAAATAAACAACAAGGATCAACCTCCCGAGTGCATGTGGAGCAGTCGACATTATGCCACTTGGATTCATTCCAACTAAAGGACGAAAATGTGGTCAAAGAGTTAACAATTCAAGGCAAGCATGAAGAGCACATTGAAATTGCATCATTTGAGATTTCACTTGTGCAATTGTTGATTGCATCGCATTCATACTACAATGATGGATCCAAAGAGAATGAGGGTTTCCATTAATGAGATTTATGATCCCAACACATATTGCATTAAAACTCAAAGAGGTTTCAAAATGTTCTCATTATGGAAAGTGATTTATGCGAGGAGGAAGAGAAAGGTCATTGAGCAAGAAAGAAAATGCTTGAGGGATAATTTGAGAGTCACTAGGAAAATTGAAGGACTAGACCCTCCTAGCCCGATACACCCCCCTTCTTTGTCTTTCATTTTCATGCTACTAGTTCTTATCTCTTAGTGAAGAAGTTCGTCTTGGGTGGGCTCTTACAGTTGAGGACACTTTCTCAAGCTTGAAGGAGTTAGTTATTTTTCAATGTTAGCATTCTTAGGTATATAACATTGTCATGCATTTGGGTTTCTTAGCTGAAGTCTAGTCTTGTTTATGGTTTATCTTTACTTCGGTTCATTTTGTTCGATACTTCTGAGTTATAGTTATTGCTAGCTATTCCCTTCTTTCTCTCACTGCATTCTCTACTCTCCCTACTTGCTTGGCCACCCTTACACCCTCTCCTGCAAACAAAACACTCTTCCCCACCTTCTCACAAGCGCCTCATTGTCCCTTGCTTTGACACTATGCTATGCTAAAGGGATCATTCGAGGAGGGGTTTTGGAAGTTGTTGCCCTCACAACAACACCGAAACTTGAAATCGAGCCTAAGTTGTGGCTGATAGGTACCATGAGCACATTCCATTTGGTTTCCAATCATGAAATTGTTGACATTGAACAAGCAATTGTGGATGAGAGAAATGAATTTTCAGACTCAAAAGTCAGGAGGAAGTGGAAATCAGGTTCCAGACTTGAGTACTTTGTACATATGCCACAATCAGTATCTCCACACTATTGATTTGTATTAGCACCTTAAGAACTTTTTGGGAAATTTCCTCTTCGATAACAATAAAAGTCACAATGAGCTTCTCCTCTGCATGGAAGAGCTACACTTGCTCTACCAAATTACGGATGAGTGCATGCAAAGAATGAGAGCACTCATCCTTTGTAACAAATAATCGCCACCTGCAGGCTAGCCTGCACCTCCTACTCTATACAAATAGCTTCAACATGCTCAATGGGTATGTTGCAACCAACAATGATCTTTTTGGTGTATATGCTATATAGTTTTTTTGTTTTCAACTTATCCAGTTTCTGTGGCTTTGATGTCATTCTTTCATTATGTAATCACTTTTTATGTCATGCCCAACAAGTTCATTTTGATAAACTCAGGATCTGACAAGCCTCAATTATTGCATGTGGTTAGGTTTCTAGATTGGAAGATCAGGGTTAATTAAGGCACTGTCCCAACCTATGTATTGTACATATTTCTTCAGTTAATGCGAGAATTCGAGCTTAAAAAAAACATGTATCCAAGTTTTAATAATTATTTCATTTTGATAAACTCAGGATCTGACAAGCCTCAATTATTGCATGTGGTTAGGTTTCTAGATTGGAAGATCAGGGTTAATTAAGGCACTGTCCCAACCTATGTATTTTACATATTTCTTCAGTTAATGCGAGAATTCGAGCTTAAAAAAAACATGTATCCAAGTTTTAATAATTATTTATTTATATATTTATTTTATATATAGATATGTTAAATTTATATAAATATAACTAATATTTTAAAGATCTAGTATCCATTTTAACTCCAAACCTATCAAATGTCAAGAGGAATCAAATCTCTCGAGGTGCTGGCCTTTCTTCAAGTTTTGCATTCAAAAAAGAGATTTGCATTTTGAGAGATTTATTCTTTCTTAATCTTTAGGAGATCTAAAGTTAAGATAGATCTATATTGATTTTAAGAGATAACACAAAAATAAAAACCATAATAAGATTAATATTAACATTTCCTAACTTGAATTACTGGAAAAAGATCTTAACAATAACAACTCAAAAATTGTTAAATCCAGTGTTATAAGTAATGCCCTCTTAAACTTTTCTATTGATAAATATACATAGGAATATGAGGTATGTCCATTTACAACCCTCTAGAACATCTTCACCACCTTAAATCAGTAATCAATAATGAAAAGTGAGAAGAATGCCTTGCTTATAATGATGACTTATGTATTGAATCTTTGTTCATGTTGACTAGATAGATAAACACTCTAAAGGCATAATAATACATATTAAGATATAAATAGAGGGACTTCCATTGACAAGTAAGGTAAGGGAAGGGAATCTTTCCCAAATGCCACATGAGAATGATGAAGTAGGAGAATCTACGAAGTCGTAGGGAAAAAGTGATCTATTTACTTTGATAACAAGTTTAAGAAATGTCATTACCCCTCTCTTTATATATATATATATATATATATATAGATATAGTCACATATCATTTTAAGATATTGAATTGAGAGAATTTAGTTTAGAATGAAGGAATTGTGTTACTTTATCCTAACAAATAAACATTATTAATCTAATTATCTTGTAGGACATTTTATATTAATAACAAGTTTAAGAGATGTCATTACCCTCTCTCTCTCTCTCTCTCTCTCTCTCTCTCTCTCTCTCTCTCTCTCTATATATATATATATATATATATATATATATATATATATTCATAATTCCTAGAAATTTATCTAGTCACACGTCATTATTAGTCCCTGCCTTCGCACTGCAGGGACTTTGGCGATCGCTAGAGCATTGACCAACCATTAATCAATATTTTGACCAAAATTTTCTCCGCTCTACCAAAATTTACCCAAACTTTTAGATTGCAATTTCTGTTCACCAAAATTTTATCCAAAGTTTTGATTCCGGTCTCTTATTTCTCCCTTCGCGTGTCCCTAGGCGACTTATGGATGTCCAGCAAACTTTTAACCAAAGTTTCAAAAAACAAGGAAATAACAATATCCTAAGTTTTAAATAACAATATACCCACCCAGAGTTTAATACAAGTAAGAAGTTTTAATACACATGAAAATTTAATGTCCAAAGTTTTGATACATCCTCAACATTTGGCATCGATGGCTTCTTATCTCAAAGTCTGACACTTCAATAGCTAGTAGATTGACACTTCAATACACATAACCTGACACTTCAATACAATTCTCCTTTATGTGGAATGTCCTCCACAACTTCCCCTTGCAACCTAAACCACTTGTCGAAGCAACTGCAAATTTCCCCTTTCATTCAACCACACCGCTTCCTTCAACCACACTGCTTCCTTGAAACAATTAGTTGAGTGATGAATCAGAGGGTGGTTGATGATGGGAAAAATTACGGAATTCCTCCGCCCACTACCATCTCTAATTATGGAGTACACAAGCAGCTTCCACTGAGCTCATTTATCACCCAATTCTGGCAGAACTACAACAGGTTAGTATTGCAACAATTTAGTGTGATTTGCTAATAATGATTTATCTTCGTCTTCCCTTCTTTAAACTTGAAGTTGTTAATACATATATAATATTTCACTTGAACTAAATGACTAACCACCCTTTACAAAGAATTGGGGGTGTGATGCATTTCGAGAGGTCATTGACTCAACTTGTTGGATGATTTTCTTCATATGTAGATAAAGTGACTCAACCTTATAAATTCTTACCCAAACCAATTTATCTGACCTGAAGTTTTTGTATCGTGAAGTTTCCTTATCCTAAAGGTTTCTTATCAAGCGAATTTATAAAAAAAGATATCTCATCCGATGCCTTCTCACGACGAACAACTATCAGGAAAATAAACCTTTTCAATCCTCGATATGCTTTTATACAATTCCATTGTTCCATATGTAGACTTTTGGGTATGGTGCAATCATTGCTCATGATAGCAATATGTTAGTGTCCATATTTATTTCTATTTGACATCATAACTATGCATACTTGTTTCTCTTAATGGGTTTCTATTTAACATCATAAGTATGTATACCTATTTTTATTAATGGGATTAATGGTGGGTTTCTATTTAACATCAAAAGTATGCATATATGTTTCTCTTAATGGGATTAATGGTGTGAAGATGGATCTATAACATCCCTTGAGCATTCCTACAACGTTGAGCTTGTCTTTTTAGCAGCATAACTTTGTCTGGCTTCTCATGGTCAAATACGCACCTGTGAAAAATTCCATCGAGCCCCAACTTGTACAATTGGCATATTGGTTGGTAAACTCCCATGAAATAGCCTGCAATTAGATTTTCAGCATGGACATAACATATTTGTCAATTATACTTTTAGAATCTGGCCTGTGGTCTAGAAAATGAAAAATAATGAACCTGGAAGTATACTAGTTATTTTCCCAAACGAAACCCTTCCTTATCATGGTAAAATCCCTAGCACGAATCTTGCCAAAACTTCTGGTAATTTGACCATCGTTCATTAACCAATTCTTTTCCAAACGTGAAAATAAAAAAATTAAAGTACCTAATCCTTTAAAAAAAAATTGAGAACAAATTAAGGCTTAACTAACCAAAATAGATATGAGAGGGTATTTCAAATTTAGAAAACCTAAAAGTAGATGTTTATCATAGGGGCTAACACTACCTGTAATTCTATTGTGATAGAGAAATTGTCCATGCCAACATAATTTTGTTGATTTCGTACATTATGAATAGAAGGTAGATATGTCACGCCTGTTTTGTAGCCGAATACAACTTCAAGCAATTATTATCAGCCCAGATTGAATGAATGCGACTAACAATTGGTAGTTTCAATTGAGGTAGGTGTTAGAGTCGGTCTTGTCAGTCCTCCGTTAGAGATCAAAACTCTTTCTGCATTTCATTTTTAGGTGTCTCGCTCCATTCACTCAGTTGCATTCCGCTAGGGGCATGCCATAACCTGACAGAAGGGCCTTATCATTCATTCCCCTCATGTCTTGTACCTGCTGACTTAGGTCTTTTCATCAATGTGTATTAAAGTCCATGACAGTCAATGTTTGATCTTTTAATGAACAAGAGTCATTTCGGTCATTAAGTCTAGGGATTAGTCATTTGGTCTTCAAACAATGTCCAATAAAGCCAGCAAGGCCAGAGGGAGGCTCTTATAAAGTTGTGATTCAAAGATTTTCATCGTCATGTTGATAGATTATGACTGTTCTTCAAAACTTTGTTTTGAAGAAAAGTCAACAGTTTGTCATTTGTAATAATTTTCAAAAGTTTCTCAATGGATTTCTCCAAGCGCAACCCTGGTCTCCTTAGCCAAATTCCATGTCGGCTACCCCTGCAAAAAATTGCCAAAAATTTCATCATTTTGGTCAAAGAAATCAAAAGGAAGTGTGAAAAGCAGAGTTGTATTAATTATGAAAAAGTACCAAAGTGAAAACATTACAAAATGGGTTTTGGAGAAAGAAAAAATCAAATTCAACTCTTGCAAGATATTTCTCCAAGTATATAAATCATTTGTATCAAGTTACATTCATGAAATCTTACAGCAAAGTCGAATTTGGAGGTTGAAGAACAAACTGCAGTTTGAAAGGTCGTGATTGTGTTAAAGGTTGGAGCGCGGTGCACAGGTGGAGTGGCGCGGCGCACTGGGCGCGACCACACAGTGTTAAATAACACGGGCGCGACGCACTCAAACGGCGTGGCGCACTGGGTATGCTGCGCGGCGCATACACATAAAAGCCCGATTTTGCTCAGAATTGCAACCAATCGCCTTTCAATCCCTTGAATTTGCCATATTTCAACACATCACAAAAGCAGTCCAAACACAGTTTTATCATCAACATCTTTTTCTCTAAGGCAGTGGAAAAACAACAGTCATGGCATCTAAACATGCATCGGACTATGAAATGGAAACCCAAAGCGACTCATCCTCGGAAGAACAAGCTCCCCGGAGGCCTCACAAAAGTGGCAGACATGTTAAAGAAGAACCAACCACCCTTACAGAATTGCAGGCCTGCCCTCTTGCTATGTCATGTTTCCAGCGTCAGTCATGCTTTGAGTTTTGTCAAAAGGTGGCTAGTGTTCAATTTCATCATGAGCTGGCTCGTCTATTCGTGCTGCACTTACATGGAGATCTAGTTTAGAATGAATGAATTGTGTTACTTTATCTTAACAAACAAACAAACTTTACTACATTGAGGGACATGATTGAGAAATGTAGATGTACAATTGTGAATTATTATTATTATTATCCAATTTTAAGGTCACGACCAAGCCAGACACCAAATTTGTGTATGAGACCCCCTTGTTTATGGGACAAAGGACCCACCTCCGCGCAACGATTTGGTTATTAAGTCTACGAAGGCATACATACTCTACCCCCTGTGGTTTTGATCCCCTTACCTTTTAGAAGGAAACACATGCTCTTAACCATTAGGCCCACTCAAGTTAAATATTAGATTTAGGTTAGTGTTTATTGGTAAATATTACATCCACTTTTATATTATATGTTGATATAATATTAAGGTTTATATAAATTGCGTTTAAAGTAATAAATGGTATAATATTAAAGTTGATTTTTAATTATTATAAATATCATAATAATAACTTAAAATAAGATATATAAATTATAATATTTAAAGTATTAATGATATTAATAATAAAGTAAGAAAAAATGAAATTATATTGATTTAAACCTATATATTTTAAATATCTAATTTATATATGGATAAAAAAATTAGTGTAAACAACGTTTATAATTTTTTAGTGTGAATAATTTTTCCTAAACTACTTGTGTTTTATAATGGTTATGTACACATATTTATGATGTATATCCATTATTTATCATTAAAAAGGAGAGTATTTATATAAAATAAAATATTAATTATAGATGTATTTTTTAAATGGATTTAAGAGTGAAGTGTGTTGGCTTAAGAGTAAGAACGTATATTTTTTTTGGTTCAAATTTAGAAGGGGAAGTTATGTATACCCTTATAAATTAAGTAATCAAATCGAAGGGATCTCTTGTTTCATGATTTTATATTATAAATTTTACATAAGAATTTTAAATTTTATTATTATTAATATTATTATAAAATTTATTATTATAGTGATAAAATTTAATATTTTAATGGAGATCATATTAATAATAAACATTAGGGGTTTTGGTTTTCTTGTGGATGTCATTTAATCTGAAAGTGTATTTTGGTTCTAAAACAAGACCTAAGTTGTTTCTCATTAGCTTAGAGCTTATTTTTCTAAAGATAAGAAAACAAGTTAACAATGAAAACACATAGGCATCTTGCAAGAGTGAAAGTTTGCCCTAGTAAAGATCATGAGTTGGTTATTTCAATTGCCATTTTTTCCTTGAATAATAGTGACGAATCAACTTACATTTATAAATTGTCTTCAATACCAATTCTTATCTAAATTATAACAAATTTTATCACTTTTAAAAAATTAATCCCAACAAAAAAATATTTATAAATATTAGACTTTCGAATAATTTAATATTAAAAAATAAAATAAAATAGAATATTATACCCACAATTAACTTTCTATTAACATTTAAATGCATAATAAAAAAATACTTTATAAAATTTTTAATTTAAATTAATTTTAAAAGTTTCCATCCTAATTTTAAATTATTGATTAAATTTAACCTCATAAATAAGATAACGGATACTTGTTAATCATAGTCAATCATAAATTTATTTTGAAAAAAAAGTTATTTAAACCTCTCAAACAAGTAAACATCTTCTTCTCTTTCATTCAAATTATATTTATTTATTTTTAGTTAAAAAATAAAAATAAATTTTAATATTTTTGCAGGTAACCTTTACTAAATTGAACAAATCTCTTCAATTATTCACTACCACAAAATAACTTCATAACTCACCCCTCTCTATATATATAACTCACCATTCTTATATAATAATATATAGATGAATATGCAATAATAATTATTTATGCCACCCTTAATCATTATCTATATCTATATTCATGATGATTGCTTCTCAAAAAAAAAAAATTCAGATTGTACATGAGCAATATGCTTACACCTATCCCATTCAAAAGTAGAAATCACCTTTCTTATATAATAATATATAAATGAATATGCAATAATAATTAGTTATGCCACCCTTACTCATTATCTATATTCATGATGATTGCTTCTCCAAAAAAAACAGATTGTACATGAGCAATATGCTTACACCTATCCCATGCAAAAGTAGAAACGATATTTATGTCTAGTGGATGACATGTGCCAATCTTTAACGACACTCTCTATGATGTAGATGCCTAAGGATTTCTCTTCAAAAATGGGTAAAAGGATAAGCAATATCTTGACACCTATTTTATGTAATAGGTAAAATTTCATTTCACTTAATAGTAATTGGCATGGGCGATAGCCATGTAAAGCATTATGCTTATATTTTAAAAAATACAAAATAATAACAAAATTTGTATATTATTAAATTATTTTAATTTTTTTTAATTATATTATTAAAAATAGATCAATAAAAAGTTGTATAAAATTATTTTAATTTTAAGTATAAATTTGATTTTTTATTTTTATTTTTATGTTGATTTTTAATAATATTATTTATATTTTTATTAATATAGGTTATTTTAACCAAAGATTTACTAATAGTCGAAAGATCAAATTTTTTGAGGTATAAGTTCTTTTTAGAGTGTAAAATTTGAGAAAAGATTTACATTTCAAGATATCTGATCTCTCTAGGCACTTGATAAATCCTAGTTAAGATGAATATATAAACATACATATCACACTTGATAAATCATGGTTAAGATGAATATATAAACACATATACCACACACTATGTGTAATTTTCATTATTTAAAATGCATTTTTTAAGGTATAAATGGATTCAAATCTTAAATATAATTTTTTAATGTATAAATGGATTTAATGCCTTGAAAATCACCTTTAGCACTAAACTACATACCTTAAGCTTGCACCAAATCTTTGCTAGATTTTAATATACCTAAAAATGGCCAAAATGTAGAATACAAATACTACTTAAAATGTTTTAACCATATAATCTTTTTTTAATTGGTTTATGTAATATATACATAGTTTTTATTAAAAAGAAAAGAAAAAAAAAGGAATGATCCTTTTCACGACACTTTTTATGGTTATTTTTGCTTAGAATGCTCTAGAGATTTTTAAGAATCATAAGTTTAACTTGTTTAATCTACAAAGTTCAAGAGCAAAAAAAGGAATGATCGAGAAATCACAATCTTACTTGGATTTCCACCAAAAAGGTATGTTCCTCTATTAATTGGACTGCTCCTATATAATATATACATAGTTGACATTGAAATATTTTATTTATAAATCACATTATCTCATTAAAATATTTTTTTGTTATTAATATGTTTTGAAATATAAGTGTGGTAATATTAAAATATTTTATTTATGATCCACATTGATTTTTTTATTATTATTAATATTTTTCCAGATATTAATTTTATATTAAGAATTGAATGAATTACACCTCTTAATTATTAAATTTTTTATTTTTATTTTTATTTATTTATTTTTATTTTTTTTGTTAACGTGGATATTCACATACTTTGTTCAAGTATTATTTTGAAATATTTAAAATATATATATATAGTTTGCATGGGGTAGCTCAAGTGGCGATGGTGGTGGAATGAAGTCTCACCGAACTGGAGATCTTGGGTTTGAATCTTGTCCTACCCTCCCTCTTAGCCGGGTGAATAATGGACATGTAAACTCAAAAATCAGAGAGCCCTACCAAGCTTATATATATATATATATATATATATATATATATATATATATATATATATATATATATATAGATATATATATATATATATATAGATATAGATATAGATATAGATATAGATATAGATATAGATATATGGCCCAGGGTGAGATTGAAATATTTTACCACATCTTTTTAGTGCTAACTTGTAATATCAACAACTAATCCAAAGAACATTAAAGTTATTGATGTAAAAATTATGCTTTGTAAAACTATGAAGTATGTGTCACAAAAATGATTAGTCATTACAGAAAGAGCAACCATATGATCGAAAAAAAGCTCAAAATAGGACATGATAATGCCAAGTATATGCTAAGAGAAGAAAAAAAAAAGAGAGATTATGGATGTCAATTTGTGCTAATTTCTTCTTTTTTTCCTTTCGTAATCAATTAGTACCAAAGTTAGTTCCCCAATCTGGATAAGGAGATTCTTTGTCGGAATCTAAGGACTTTGAAATATGTACTCGTTTAGTGCCTCTTGAACCTGCAGGGACTTTTGGTTTCCTAAATCATGACATGTCGATGGAGGAGTGATTGGACCATCTTGAACCACAACCTCACCTTCCATTTGTCTTCAAATTGTTCAGGTTGTGTCACTTGGTTTCCTCCTCCTCATCTTCCAAAGGTGGAGAGTCATTAAACTACCATCATTTTGGTATTCTTGGCTACTTCTTTTTCTTTTTTTGGAGCTTCTTTGCTAGAGGGCATTTGTTTTGAAGATGACATGTTTGGAAGCACACACGACATCTGAAGGTTGTGTTTTCATAATCTTGGATTTGTGTCCACTGAAAGTTGTTATCTTTTAGGATGATGTGGTAAGGTAATCCTTTGCTAAGATTTATTTCCACACAAATTCGAACAAAGGTGAATATTGTTTTTTCTGTTCTCTTCATATCCATTTTCTAAAATTTTCTGAGTTCATTCCTAATATCTTCAAGAAATTGGTGGTTCTAGAAAGGAAGGGGTAGGTTTGGGATCCTAGACCATACTGGCATGGGAGTGACCACCATGGAAGTTGCATCAAAACCATGAAACCATGGAGTAATTGATAGCCCAATGTTACCCCATAACCATGGTCCTCCATTTAGTATGAAATCCGGTTCTTTTTGTATGTCAAATTAGACAACAAAAAATCCTTTGGAGCACAAGTAAATATCTTAATTTGATGTCCAAGAAGTGTACACCCACTAATGCAATGCCTCGAGTTTCGGCCAAAAACCGTTGAATCTATATATGATAGCTTCAGATTCTAGTGCAGTGAATAAATATGATACATGTAGATTTTTTACCTCCATGGATGGAGCTTGCTCTATTTGGTCCACAATATAAGGACCTTGAGGGAAGTTTTCAGTCTATTTTATGGGGGACAAAGCTTTTCCTTTGACTCTAATGATCTTCCCTTGGATAACATTCTTGAAGGATGCATAGGGACCATTTGATGCCTTGGCACCATTTGCTTCCCCACGAAGCCTGAGATTCAATATTATTGTTGAATTTTTAACAATACTAAGGTCTTGCAAGTGTAGAGGGTCTTGTAGAACCTTCCTTGTAAATTATAGGCATTGGAGATGTTCAAGTAGACCCCATCCGCCTTGAATCAACAACTTAAGAGAAGAAACAATAAAGTTTCCCATACCCAAAAAACTTATGTCTTTCTTCTAATGTTTTTTATGAATATTTGAAATAAGAAATTTGGATCACTCTTTGCCACAGTATGTAGTGCCTTAGATCGAGACCTTGGAAGAGAAACTTGGTAACCATAATCCTCCAGAAAGTAATCCTTTTCTCTGCAGTGGGAAAAATAGGGCTAGTATACATAGAATAGAGAGAATGGAAAAATTTTCCAAAAGGAAGACCACAATGGATGGCATCCATTATTTTGCTCTAAAATAAAACATATTGAAATAACACAACACATCAAAGCTCATACCAAACAAAGCCAACATAAAGTTGACCGCATGTTGGGTAAAGTCTATTTGACATTCACCTTCCCAAAGAGAAATGCCAATGAGAACGATAAATGTAAGAAAAGAGGAGTCGTAGACTGAATAAACCTTCAAAAGGCAGGTCGTGAGGTTCTAGAGTCTTTCCGCCTCGATGATTTGGAACCATACTCTGTTCTGGTTGCGCCAATAAGAGAGCCAACCCTAAGACATTCCACAATTCGCCTTTTTGGTATCTCCATCGAGAAGTTAGAGCAGACCCTCTCCACTGTTTGGCTCATCTCTATTAGCAGGAAACAATAATGAGCAAGTAGCAACCACCAAGCCATTGTGGCCGAGCAAGAAAACCCTAGCAATAGTTGCGTAGACCATCTCTTCTTTGCAACACCAAAGCACTTTCAATGAGTGTCTCATTATAATCCTTGCAACTTTGAAAGTCAACCTTCCAACTAAAATAATTTGTTATTTAGAGAATATTTTATTTTTATTTTAAAAATAACACACGTCAAATTGAAATCGAGAAGGGAAGAATTACACATCTCTCTTATATTATGTACCCTTTTAGACAATAAATTTCAAATCTTTATATATAAGAATAATTTTATAAATGCTTTATTAAAACCATAATTATATCTATATGAATTTAATCTATTTTATAATTTCTATATATTTATTGCTTATAAAAAATTATTATATATTTATTAGTTTTTTAATTTTTTTTTAAATCTACATTTTAAACATCTTTTGGACACACTTAATTTCCACCTAAACTCATTAGAATTCTCTATTTATCTTATTAAAGGATTCATATATCTCATTTGTAATTATTCAATTTTCAAAGTCTTAGGTGGAGTGTCCATTAGTAAACATTTTCCACATAATTTCATCCAAAAAAAATTGTGGTTAAATATTAATTTGTGTTATTTAAACTTGTTTCTCACTGCATATATATAGATTCAACCCCTTGAAGTTATTTTATTGTGAAGAGTTTACGTGTCAAACTTGTGATTTCAATAATTCTCTATTAAATTCTAGACAAATTAGATAAAAAATAAACCAAAAAACTTTCCAAAAAATTAATTTAAAATCTATTCGATAAATTAATAAATAATTTTTTCCAAACCCGGTGATATTTAATACGAATTTGATAAATCTTTGGCCCACACATGACCGAAACGAAGGGACAAGGGAGAGGCGGGCAAACGCGCTGCACCAACCTGCACACGGACCACCCCGGGTCACAACTTAGCAAGGTAGCGGTAACCATGACGCGTGTTATTTAATGAAAACTTTACGCAGGTTCAAAGTTTCATTACCATTTGAACTTTTCAATTTGATCGTGAATACTTTTTACTACTTCCCAATGGCCTTAGTTTATATATTTTAGGTCTAATTTGCTTATAAAACTTTTCAACTTGATTGGAAATAGTTTTATCACTTTTCAATGGTTATAATAATTATCTTATTAATAATGGCTATATTTTAATTTGCTTATAAAACTTTTCAACTTGACTGGAAATAGTTTTATCACTTTTCAATGGTTATAATAATTAATAATGGCAATATTTTAATTTTGGAATATATAAACTAAACTTTTCAACTTGATTGGAAATAGTTTTACCACTTTTCAATGGTTATAATAATTATCTTATTAATAATGGCTTATTTTAATTTTGGAATATATAAACTTTTCAACTTGATTGGAAATAGTTTTATCACTTTTCAATGGTTATAATAATTATCTTATTAATAATGGCTATATTTTAATTTTGGAATATATTTATATTTATATATATAAAATTTGTTTAGAATTTGGTTGAAATTTATTGGAATTATAAATTTAAGTTGTGAAATTTGTAATTTAAAATTTTTATAATTTAGTGTTTTTCAAGATGGTAAATTTATATATGTATATTGAAATAAGTTTTTGGATTTATATTATGTGTAAATTTACTTAAAAATATATATTTACAAATATATATCTATATATATAATATAATAAGAAAAAACCAATTTGTAAATCTTTACTTAATTCTAAACAAATGAAAACGAAAATAAACCAAAATACTTAAAAAAAATCATACTTAAAAATATTCAATAAATTAATCTTATAATTTTTTTCTACCAGATTGATGCTATGTGATTCGTTCTCCACATTTCACTAGTTTCAATCCCACTTCTTCACCCCTGTGAGCATCACCCGATGCAATGAGTGCTAAGTGAACTATTCAAAAATCATGAGAAATTAGTCAGTTACGACTACCTCTCATGGAAATGGTCATACGTTTGAATGACTTACTTAACGCAGTTGAATCCCAAAAATGATATCTAATATAATGCACTGCGTAAATCCCCCATACTTAAATTCAAAAAGAGTCAAGGGATCTCTACTTGAATGGTTCATGAGGCACAATACTTGCTAAGGTTTTGCAAATGGGGTAGCAAGCTAAGTGGGCTTGATTGTGGGAAAAACTCCACAGTTAAGCGCGCTTGAGCCAGAGGAGTTCTGGGATGGGTGACCTCCTAGGAAGTCCTGGTTACCGGGTGCAAGCCCCGGAAGTGATGATTGATGCTATGTGATTCGTTCTCCACATTTCACTAGTTTCAATCCCACTTCTTCACCCCTGTGAGCATCACCCGATGCAATGAGTGCTAAGTGAACTACCCGATGCAATGAGTGCTAAGTGAACTATTCAAAAATCATGAGAAATTAGTCAGTTACGACTACCTCTCATGGTCATACATTTGAATGACTTACTTAACGCAGTTGAATCCCAAAAATGATATCTACCGATGCAATGAGTGCTAAGTGAACTACCCGATGCAATGAGTGCTAAGTGAACTATTCAAAAATCATGAGAAATTAGTCAGTTACGACTACCTCTCATGGAAATGGTCATACGTTTGAATGACTTACTTAATATCTAATATAATGCACTGCGTAAATCCCCCATACTTAAATTCAAAAAGAGTCAAGGGATCTCTACTTGAATGGTTCATGAGGCACAATACTTGCTAAGGTTTTGCAAATGGGGTAGCAAGCTAAGTGGGCTTGATTGTGGGAAAAACTCCACAGTTAAGCGCGCTTGAGCCAGAGGAGTTCTGGGATGGGTGACCTCCTGGGAAGTCCTGGTTACCGGGTGCAAGCCCTGGAAGTGATGATTGATGCTATGTGATTCGTTCTCCACATTTCACTAGTTTCAATCCCACTTCTTCACCCCTGTGAGCATCCCAAAAATGATATCTAATATAATGCACTGCGTAAATCCCCCATACTTAAATACGAGATTACTCCTTAATTTACTAATCAGTAAAACAGAAAACTTTCCAAAAAAAATCATACTTACAAAACACTCAGTAAATTAATCTCGTTATTTTTTTTCAAAGTGAATAATTCGATCGATTCCAGATTACAAGATTACTCCTTAATTTACTACTCAGTAAATTAATCTCGTAGTTTTTTTCCAGCCTGAGAAATTCGATGCGACTCTAATGACTACTCCTTAATTTACTTCCAGCAATACACACCACAATGCGAATCGTGTATTCCTGCCATCCACATCCACCATGTACTGTCTTTTCTTTGATTCCTCTCCTGTCAAGAACTGTCAGAAATGCCTCTCCCAAAGTACGACAGATTACTGTGCTGCGCACGATGCCCACTAGGGATGTAATCAGGAAATCGAGACTCCACATCTATACTTACAGTGGATATGACATGACATGGTGACTTATCAGAGTGTGACGTGTGTCTTCTCCCCTACTACAAGGGCTGCTTACTACAAGGAGATATTGGTGTCCGTCGCTACAACAAGATATTGATCTTCAACTTACTCTTGGTTTGGTTTGTTTTGAATTGTATTTTTTCCCTTGTTTTCATAGAATGGCGGATGTTACAGCGGAGGAAAACGATTTAGGAGAGAAGCCGTCTTCATTCAGCAGTATTTCAGAGGACATTCTGATAAATATATTCTCAAAGCTTGAAGAGGACCCCCGTCACTTAGCCAGTTTGGCCTGTGTTTGCCCGCGATTCAATTCCATAATACGAAGCGTTTGCTGGAAACGCAGGTGCATGCGCGTCATACCTGCGGTGGTGGCCGATCTCTTGCAGGCCAACGGGCGGGCAGATCGTCCCGCAGAGCCGCCCGGTGGGTGGTCAGCCCTTCAGAAACTGGCGGTTTGCTGCCCGGGCCTCTGGCATGCCGGTATTCTACTGGAAAATTCCGATTTGGGCCTCGAGAGAGCCATCGGCCCCAGCCACCAGTACCCGGTCGAGGCCAGGTTGCCTCCTCCCACTAGTAATATTTGCAGTGAAGGAACGAGTGAAAGCTATTCGGCCTACCCATGGACTATCTTTGATGATATCAACTTCCATGTCGAATACGAGGCAGAGCTAGGGTTTACTCCAAACCCTAAGGAAGAGGGGTTTTCAGGGATTGGAAATCGAGGTTTTGCAGGGAACCCAAATGGAAATATTGTACAGAACTCAAATAGGGCTCCAGAGAACCCAAGTGGAGGAGACGTGGGTAATGGAGTTGGAGAGAATCCAAGGGAGCAAATTGCAAAGAAGCCAAATATGGTTGCAGAGCACCCGATTGGCGAGATGGTTGAGGGGTTTCGCGGCAATCCATGTGCAGTTACGGGAAACTCAATTGGAGAGAAGGGGGAGGGGTTTGGGGCCAATCCATGTGCTGTTACGGAGATCCCAATTGGAGAAATTGCAGATAATGCTGAACCAAATAGAGAAATTGAAGATAACACTGAGCCAATTGGAGGTGCAGAGAACCCAAATGGAGTAAACAGGAATAGTGCAAATAAGCTGAATCAGGTTGTAGAAAATCCAGTTGGGGAGATGGGTAATGGAATTACACAGAACCAAAATGGACAAATTCCAGGCAAGCCCAATAGAGCTGCAGAGAACCCAATTTGGCTGACGGGTGAGAGCTGTAAAGGCAATTCGTGTGCAAGTAGAGGGCACCCAAATGGAGAAGTTGCAGTTAACGCTGACTTAAGTGGAGGTACAGTTAACTCAAATGGAGAAAATAGAAATATTGCAAAAAGTCTAAATCGAGTTGCAGAGAATCGAATTGGAGAGATGGGTAATGGAGTTGCACAGGATCCAAATGGACAAATCCCAGATAAGCCTAATAGAGTTGCCGAGAATCCAACTGAGGATATGGGTGATAGCTGTAAAAGCAATCGGTGCGCAGTTACAGAATGGCCTAGTGGAAAAATCATAGACAACGCTGCAGAGAACCCAAATGGAGAAAACAGGAATTTTGCTAATACGCTGAATCAGGTTTCAGATAACGTGATTGGAGAGATGGGCAATGGGATTACTCAGTGCTCAAATGGACAAATTCCAGATAGGCCCAATGGAGCTACAGAGATTCCAACTGGGGAGATGGATGAGAGCTGCCAAGTCCATCCAAGGGCGGTGAGAGAATGCTTAAATGCAGAAATTACAGATGATGCTTTTCCAATTGGAAAAACAGCAGGAGTTGAAGGAAAGACGAGTGAGTTTTCTAAGTCCATTGATAGCCCCAGTGGAGCTGCGCATAAATCACCGGGGGTCACCTACAATTCAAGAGACCCAATTGAGGTCAAAAGAAAAGAGAACCCCTCGTATGACCAGGCTGGTGATCATCAATACTGTGATGCAAAAAAACGGAAGAAAGGGAACCTAGGTGATCCCCATCTGGCCAGTGATATCTGGAATCTCACCAGAGAACAAGGTAATAAGCTTCTTGCAAGTAGGTTTCGTGGTGATAGTCTTTATATATGTGATTGGCCTGGTTGTTTACACTCCGAAGAGAAGAGAAACTATAGATTATTTAGGGGTATATTTAAGAATTTCAGGAATTCTTATGTCTGGAGAAACATCAAGGACATGAAAGCTGAGAAATCGTTGGTGAATTGTGCATTTTGTTCATCCACGGGGACTTGGGACATGCTTGCTGCCTTCTGTTTGAGAAGGTCTTTTGAATATCATGATGACGGTGAGCCCAGCGTTCGGGCATATGTTTGCGAGAATGGGCATGTGGCAGGGGCATGGACAGACAGGCCAATGTATAAATAATAATTAACAAGATGCATTATGTTGTGCACTTGCTCCATCTCTGGATTACAAGCAGCACGCTTGATGGGTTTTCCAGATGAGTTGGCACTATAGGTACACAACAATTTGGTTCACAAGGATTAGTAGTTTAATTTCTAGGGGGTCATTTAATGGTTTTTGCCAGAAGTGGAAGACAGGGGTCCTTTAGGCATCTTTGCGCTTCAGTGCCTTGGTCAAGATCACAATTCAGGTTAGATATAATAAATATTATGCATTATGTCTGCAATCAAAATTTGGGGAATAATTAGCAGGAAATCTTATCCTTCTATCAACTTTTTTAGTCGTTGCAAGGAATTTGTCATTTTCTTCTGGATCTGCTCTTGTTGAAGGATCTCAATGCAGACATCGTTGAAAGTTTTAACTAAAATAAGTTCTTCTGGCTCATGTAAAGCCTAGATTTGTAGTCTGTGGGGTGGAAGCTGGGTTTAAACAGCTGCCTTCATCATTTATTACGTTTTTGCGTATAAAGTGATATGAACTTAATAGATTTTAGTCTTGTAATTTTTACACGGCTGAGAAACACTCATGGAGGAAGATGATTTGGTCATTCATGAATGGGAATTACAAAAGTTAAAAGCCATTGTCACTGTTTCGTTGGAAAAGCATCTTTGTTTATCTGATTACTGGAAAATAGTTCAAGAATAAACTGTCATGAAAATTCAAAATCATTTAACTGAAAGATAGAGTCTTGCACTGCTCTGAAAATTAGATTGTAGTTTTGTTTAGAAATGATTGAGATCTGGTTTAGTTAACATCTTTATGTGGAATATACGTTACCAAATGCGGATTTAAAAATATTCTGAATTTGAGATAAGACCATATATCTTGTCAGATGATTGTGGTAGGCAGATGAGGCAGAATGTAATCAATGGACTACAAGGCACACGGGCAAGTAATCATCTGGTTGGCATCCTGGCATACAAGATACAGCTGTAGGGTGCTTCTCAGACTGCACAGCCAAGATAAATGGAAACAATAAAACAAATATGGCGTCCATTTAAACGTCAGAAAATAAAAAGGCCTTTAACTGGAAAGAAACATCATAGAACATCTTTATGTGGAATATATGTTACCAAATGTGGATTGAAAAATATTCTGAATTTGAGATAAAGACCATCTATCTTCTCAGATGATTGTGGTAGGTAAGATGAGACAGAATGCAATCAATGGACTACAAGGCACACGTGCAAGTAATCATCTGGTTGGCATGCTGGTATACAAGAGATACAGCTATAGGGTGCTTCTCAGAATGCACAGCCAAAATAATGGAAACAATAAAACAAATATGGCATCCATCTAAACATCAGAAAATAAAAAAGCCTTTCACTAACTGGAAAGCAACATCATAGAATCTTACTCCATGTGCAGAAGTCCTACTCTTAGCGCACAAGTAAACATCAACATTGATTATCAATACACACACACACACACTTGTTAACAGTCTTCTGGAAACAACATCCATATCAGTTCAAAGGCTTGCTGCTTTTATTTCAAATCCTAAATTCTTACATGGCCAATCTCAATTGAACCAAGCCTAAATGTATTTCATAATGAGAACTCTTAATTCCAAACACTGATCACCACATGATCACAGATCACGGATTGGAAGCTTTGTGTCGATTCACTTCCAATACCAACATTCCACCAAATTGCAGGCCTACGGCCTTGCCGTTAAACAACCAAACAGAATTATGGAGTTATGGTCTGAAGGCTTCCCCAAAGCTCACCTGTTTTCACCCTGTACCTGGGCCTGTCCATCTCAGATCTACGATCTTGTTTCCTGCTATCCAAAATTTCATGAGCAATCAATGCTCTCCCAAAAGTTGAGCTACTCAAAACAGCTTTCGAATAGATATGCCTGGTTCCTTTTATAGGCTCTGATCTTCCACAAAAACTGGTCATCATGGTTAACCATGTGCACTGGGTCCACTTCCTTGCCAATCACCATCCGCTACATGGGATCAAACCATTGAGTTATATATTTATGCTTGAGTCTCTTCCTCGTGGTCCTCATTGTTGCAGCAATCCTCATGTTCCAGACCTCAAACTTGTCGTCGTTAATTCTCATCATTGCTTCTACAATCTGTTGTAACACACGTTCAATGTCTACCATGCTTTCTTGCACCATTTTCTCTAATGCTTGTTGCACTAGTTGTACCTGCTTCTTTCTGCTGCAATCTCTTTGATGTCACCTCTGCCCATATGCTATCTTCTACTCTTTGCAATGACACTTCATCATAAGGTCCTTTTTTCATCTGGAACACTTCCTCTGTGTTTTCAGAAACATACATGCCTGTCCCAAATTCATCATTAACTCTCCGTTTCTATACCAAATAGTGGCGCTAGCCTGCCTCATCTTTCTCCTAAAGTATCACGCTCTTTCCTTGAATACAACCCAATGTTATGCACTCATAAACTCCCTGGCTATTATCCTCAAACACGGCAGCATTGACATCGCTCATAATCTTCACAGCTAGACATAAACTATATGCAGGCATCATTTCATCTTTTTCGAGAATATATTCAGCTTCTTCATGGTCATATTCAACAACGTTCTCATTATCTTTGCCTTCCATATATATTACGGGAATGAACAGTGCCCTTGTGCACCTTCTCCAATGGTGCTTCACATTTCTACAAATCTGCTTGCATATAATCTTTTGTAAGAACCTTCTTAGCTTCCTTTGGCATGCATTCAAGCACATGCCACTCCATCTCTTCTGGCACGCAGTCAATCACAACCTCTTCTAGCTCAAACTTACTGCTCTCCACATCAACCTGGGGATCTTGTTTTGTTGATTATATTTCCAGCTTTATGTGCTCATCCTCTTGCCTTTCACATGGTTGTTCTTTACCTTCAGCCTGTCCTTTCACATTTCAGTTCCTTCTCAACAACTTCCTTTCTGTGTTGAAGGATAAACTATAAGCCTGGTTTATGGAGTTTACATCTACCAAACAAATTTTCTTTCAAATGGATGAATTAAGGCCATTTACAAGTGTCTTAAGTTTTAACTATCCTTCACAAGACCAACTCTAATTGCTAGTCTATGAAACTTTGCACCGTACTCTTCTACAGATTTACTTCTCCGTTTTAATCCTTCCAATCTTCTATGCATGTTCAAAAGGTCAATCTGTAGTGATATACTTCCCTATCAATTCAAACGGGCAAACATATTGGTTCACGTCTTGATTTTGTCCCTGCCTCTTCTCTGATCTTCCAATTACAGAGCTTTTCACCATCTTGATGCATGTCATCTCAATCTTGTGTATGCAAACTTCACTTGTTTGGAGTCCTCAAGATGATTGCTGTAAAAGTATTGTTGCATATTCCTAATCCAGTGAATCGACTTATCTGATAGTGGGAACTCCCAAGGGCCAAAACACTACAGGGCAATTCAACTGTTGCCTTCTGCCCAAGTTCATCATGGCTTTGTTCATCCTCTCTTCTTCTGAGTGTTCTTTATGAATCTCTTGTTACCATTCATCTCTTTGTTGGGCCAATTATAGGGCTACTGACCGCATCATCATCACTCTAAGTGCTGCTATAATGTTACTATCCCTCTTCTGAGCTCTGTCCCTACTACTTCCCACACATAAGGTTTCTTTCTGTGCCATATTTTGATCACGTTTTTGTGATCTTCTTTATATATCTGAACATCTACATAGCTTAGTCACCACGTTGGTGCTGACTCTTTCTTACACAACTCTATCAACTCTTCCTTTTCTGGAGTTGTCCTCACCACAAGTTCTTCCTGCTCTAATACCGTATGATACAGTGACGGCCTTCCTCTCAAAGTGCATAGCCAAATAAGGGACAGGACACAAATATGGCATTCAATTTAACATCAGAGATAAAAAATAAAGTCTTTTATTAACAGCCAAGCAACATCACAGAATCTTTAGGGAACCCCCACTTTCAAACATATAAGTAAACAGTAAACAGATTTTCCCACATCCCTTTTTTGGGAAACTTGGGGAAGTGCAGGGGAAATGTTCCCCAATGTGGAGGACATGTTTTTCCAAAATGTGTGCTTGTGGGCATCTACCCTCGAGAAGCGCTGGGCAACCCTTTCGAATTTTGCCTAAAAGCAATAATTTATGAGTGAAAATGAAATGTAAAGTTCTTAAATGTCAATATTACTATTAATTGTTTGAGGATGTTTGAGAGTAGTTTCAATCTTATTGAATTTCAAAGGGAGAAAGTAAATTTTTTATTACGGGGTTGCAAAGTAAATTTTTTATTACAGGGTTGCAACATTTCCATTGGATTCTACCTATCATGTATTTGAGTATGGAACTAGCATTTAATCAAGCGCACGAAGCCCTCTATGTACTTCAATGTTGGTGGCATTGAATGTTGAACTCCTCTGTCATGACTCTAGTAAAATTGTACCATAACTCAAACAAAATCTCATATGGACATGTTAAGCTTTTTCTATCTTGTTTTAATGCTTAGAGGGTGATATTGATGATGAAGATTTCAATATAAGCAATGATTTTGATGATATGTAGATATTTATTGTAGCATTTTTTTTGGACTACAGAGGTCATGTTATGAATCAGCTCACAAAAAGATAGACCAACGACTTCAATATCAACGTCTTCGAGGGGGCAACCTCCTTTACACAAATGAACAATTCTTGAATGATACAAATGACTAAACCTCATTTCTATATATAGGAGTCTAAAGGGTCACAATATAATCAAAGCCAACATAACAATAATAATATAAGGGCACACCAATAACAATAGTGGACTTCTATGGGGCACTCTAATAACAATACGAGGACAATAGGGGCACAATAATAACAATAAGAGCTACAATGACAATGGAAATGGGGGAATCACTAGTATTATAGGGACCTAACATGCCCTTCTCCTTCAAAAAAGTGTTGTCCTCAATGCTTGGGTAGTTCTGCATGCTTCTGTATAAAATTATCATCCTCCCATGTGGAATCTTCAGCGGGTAAGTTCTTTCACTTGATGAGATACTCGGAAATTGATTGATTTCATAGCTGTTGAGTTCTTGTTTCTGTGACTGCTTTAGGTTCCAATATGATTTTTCCTTCTTCGTCGAGTTCTGGAAATATTGTTTGAATTGGTAACTTGTCACCTATAACCTTCTTTAAACATGAAACATGGAAAACTAAGTGCACTTGGGAAACTGCAGGAAGCTCCAATTTGTAAGCTATAGTACCAATCTTTTGCAACACCTTGTATGGACCATAATACTTTGGTGATAATTTTTTATCCTTCTTAGCTTGCTTGAGGGACATTTGTTTATATGGTTGTAGCCATAGGAATAACCAATCAACTACATCAAAACTTCTTTCGTTGCGATGTTGATCTGCTTGTTGTTTCATTCTGTTCTACGCCAAGGTGAGGTTATCCTTTAAGAGTTGGAGAACTTCTTGTTGATGCTCGATGTGATTTTCCACTTTTCTTGCGACCCTGAATGCCTTTTCCAATGAATCAGGTTCCCAAAGACGAACCTCATGTTGGATGTTATCTTTTAAAGTCCCTATGAACACATCAATCCTATGCTCCTCTGGAATATCTTTTATCCTTATATTCAATTTTTGGAAGTCTTCAATGTGATCCATCATTGAACCCTTTTGTTTGAGATTTATCAATTGGTTAAAAAAGGTGTTGCTTTTTGTATCCTCATAATGTGCTATTATTTCTTCCGTAAATATTGTCTAAGTGACAATTTGTTTACGAGAGCAAAGCCATCGATACCATACACATTGTTTTGGTTCCAAATATAAAGTTGCAATGCGTACCTTTTGTGTGTTTTGCACATTATGGAGATCGAAATATTGCTCCATCTGTAGTATCCATGTTACGGGATCCTTACCATCAAACTTCCTCATATTGATCTTTGGAACATGGCGGGTCTTCGATCCACCGTTAGACTTTATGAAATCATGATTAACATTTATTTTGTTCTCATCATGAACTTCCTTTACTACCCTTTCACTATTAGTAAACATTTCTTGTAGCAACTTTGTCAAATCTGTCTTCAAATCTTCCATTTTGCCTTCCATCTTAGCTTCCACGCCTTTCTTTAAACCATCCATCTTAACTTCCATGCCTTTCTTTAAACCATCCATCTTATCTTTCATGCCATCCATCTTAGTTTCTGTTACTTTTTTTGAGAGTGAATTTTGTTGCACTTGGTCTCGTAATTTTGATATATCATGTTGCATTTCTTCATCTTTGTCATGAGTCATGCTAGAGCTTTTAGGTTGCTTACTAGGTGTTTCTATTTTCTTTCTTCAGAGCATCAATTAATGATAATTATGCTTCACTATGCCCTTTGAATTCATTCAAACTAATTTTTCAAATCAAACTTATGCAAAATTTAAAAGAAAACTATATATTTTTTTCACTTTGTAGGAGCTATTGAATTTGATGTATTTCTGAAATTTCGAATCTCCAAGGTCTGAAATTGCAAACTGTGGTAGCTCTTTGAGTCCTCTTTCCATCGCCACCAGTCTGATCGAAATTGGATTCTCCAAGAAAGAGTTATGCCCAATCTCCCAAAATGACCTGTTTATATACTTTTTCAGTGGAACAAACTTGTACGAAATGCCAGTGTCACTGTTTCAACCTTCAGACTTGAAAATAATATACAAAAAACTACAGGCCGTCATCTTTCTGCAACTTCTTACGAAATTTCAATCTGATACTCAGATTGAAAGTTATGATGATCTTCCCAAGGTCCCCTGTTTGGGATGTAATTCGGGACCCTGCAAAAACCCTAACTTCCTTAGATCATATCTCAGAAAATATAGCGAGACAAGATTTGAAATTCGGACCCGAGGATCATCAAGATTTCAGCTCAAATGAGTTTTTTGTTTAGCTTATGAAACGTCACAGAAAAAAATTATAGTGAAAATGCGACGATGACCTGTTTGGAACAGTGAAATCCTAGGATTCAAATCTTTGATACCAAATGTTATGAACTAGTTCACAAAAAGATAGAAAAAGATCGATCAACGACCTCAAAATCAGCGTCTTCAAGGGGGAAACCTCCTTTACATTACACAAATGACTAATTCTTTGATGATACAAATGATTAAACCTTCTTTCTATATATAGGGGCTTAAGGGGTCACAATATAATCAAAACTGAGATAACAATAATAATAGAAGGGCACAACAATAACAACAATAGTGAGCTTCTATGAGGCACACTAATAACAATATGGAGACAACAGGGACACAATAATCACTGATACGTATACCTTTGTAACTACTTGTACTTAATATGGAATGTATTCTATTTGAAGTGATTGTGTTGAATATTGAATACATTATGGTACTGGCATATTGTTTAGTTAAGAACGTTGGCAAGGCCAACTTGATTATGCTTAACAATACATCACCGGCCTAACTACATGGGGTAATAAACCCTCGATGAGTATTCTTGTAAGGTTTAAAAAGGGAAATATGTTACGAACCCGTGGGGGATCAACTTGAGGAGGAACAGCAGACATGTGCCCTATAGGGATGGGAAGGAATTGGAAGATTGTCCTTGACTGGGAACATAATGAGTTGAGTTAGCTACCTGCCTTTATTTGGCGAGAAACCCTACCATAATTGCTAGACAACCTCCAAATTCGTAAATTGTATTTATGTTAGTATAGGGATGAAATCCCAGTTGAAGGAATTACACGGGGTATTGCTTTAGGGGCAATCAACCATAACATTTACCTCTCAAATTACATTGAATAGGGCACAAGGCCTATGATGTGTGTTTGAAAATGAGAGAGTTATCATAGACAAAATAAGTGGGAGGCCTGTGGCTTTTAATCCCTTGAAGCTATATGCTAATGGCTTAAACTACCTAAGAAGTGAGTGTCTTTTACGCTTAGGAGGACTCAGGTTCCTCTGAGGAATTTTGGAGCAAACATAAACCAGGCAGATTCAAAATGAACCAATAAGAGCAGGTTGGAGAAAACTTGTTTAAGCCTGTAAATATTCAGAATTCAGGGATTGAGTTTTCAAAGATATGGGGATGGATGGTCTGAGTGCCAACCCCTAGTCACATGGAACGGCAGGGGCCGTGACCGAGGCTTAGCTGCTAAAGGGACTTAATTGTGGGAGATTGGATCAAGAGAAATTCTTGGAGTCTAAATATGCGTTAAGGTGGCCCGGTGGCTGGTGGAATCGTTCAGTGTATAGGTAAAAAATGTCATAATTTGGTGATAAGTTCAATCTCCTGGTGGGCCGGTGGAGTGGTTCACTAGACCGGTCAAAATTTTCTTAACTTGCTAATAAGTTCAATCTCCCAGTTAGGCCGGTGTATTCATTAACCGGATCAGGCATATCCCTTCTAATTCTATGTTTTAGTCTTCCGAAGGTTCGGTGCTTAGTTGACAGAAATGGATCTAATGGAAATGGGAGTCCTGTTAGTTGACAGTCCATCAACTAGACCGGACCAAGTCACAGAAGACAAGGTGTTAAGAAAGCGCAGTGGCCAGTTCTCGGTTAACAGAGCCGGCGGGAGACAAGATGAGAGATTCGTTAGTTGACGGCTACATTAACCGGATTGATTCCAAGTGAAACGTAGGTCGTGTTGTGATTGTGCATCCCAGTGGCCGGTGGCCTGGTTAGAAGCAAAGCAATCTGAAAATCTGGCTTTTCCTTAGAAGGTAGTTAGTAAAGGTTTTTCCGAATCCGGATGATAGAACCCTTCTAGCCTAGACCTAGGTCACATGGGCCTGTGGGGCCAATACCATGAGCTTAATCGGAGGAGGGCTAGGGAGGCGGAGATCTGACCTTGGATTTTTGCAAAAGGGCCACTTAATATTTTATTCGGATCCGGATGAGGACAGCTAACCAGACCCACCGCACTACCTAACAGAATCCGAATGTCCATCAATACTGGATTTCGGCAACTGTCATCTTCTCTGACGATGTTTATGTCAATTGATAAAACCTGGATACAGAGGACCGAAAGTCTGAAAATATGGAACTAATGAAAAATACCCTTTTTATGAAAAAAACCAGATCTAGATGTTAGCGTGGCATGCTGACATTGCCAGTGACATGGCATATGATTGGGCGTGCTGATGTGATAGATGATAGGGTGAAATGACATAGCATATGATCTGGCGTGCTGATGTGATAGGATGATAGGGTGAAATGACGTGGCATGCCACATGGCTTGTGACATGGCATGCCAGCATGTATTGTATGTTGACACAGAGTTGAGGTGATGGGTGTGTTGGCACATGACATGGAAACTGGAGGGTTGACGTATTGATTCGAGCAGAAGTCTATTAACGAGCCTTTTTAAGTAAACCTTGTGGATAAACCAGGATCGAAGCCGTTAATCGACCAGACTATTAAGTGATGGCAACAAATATTGAGCATGCTATAGTGTATTAATTGAGCGGTGGCTGTATATGCCAATTGTTCCATTTTACCCGAGCCAAAATCTACGGGTGGGCATTTACAGCCCTGCTCAATTAATTCCCTATTGCATGTTATTTATTTTCAGCCTTTAAGTGATGGGGCTCTTCCGTCTATAAATAGATTTTGGATGGCAGGAATCGTGAATTTGTCGGTTGTTGTTCCGTCATCATCTTCCCGTTTCCCAATAGATCTAGGATCCGGACTCCGTTCAATCCGAGATTTTCAATAATTTGATCCAGATGTGACACAACATCCGATATGAATTGGTGATTTACCAATTCATATCTGCAGAAGATGATGATGATTTCAGAAATAGGTCCCAAATGAAAACTTTTTTGTTAGTACACCTCCATAAAGTTACCTTTGATCCAGATGTGACACAACATCCGATATGAATTGGTGATTTACCAATTCATATCTGCAGAAGATGATGATGACTTCAGAAATAGGTCCCAATGAATTCATATCGCAGTTGTCTATAACACGACTTTTTGAAAGCCTTTCCGGCGGGTTTTTCCGGTCGAAATCCGGCAGGAATTTATTGGAATCACAAGTTTGATAGCTAGTTTCTGCACAATGAAAGCGTCCCAGGGGTTTTCGAGGGTGCTGAATCCAAATATGCAGTTAAAAAACCATTTTAACTACAAGAAATCAAGATTTAACCTCAATTTCTTTCGCCCGTTTCCGTCACCGGAATCTCCAAAAAGTCGCATTATAGACAACTCCATTCATATCTGCAGAAGATGATGATGACTTCAGAAATAGGTCCCAAATGAAAACTTTTTTGTTAGTCCACCTCCATAAAATTACCTGGGGTTCTGTGCAGATCCTTTTGTAATTTATGTGTAAAAAGCTGAAAAGCAGAATACAGCAGTGAGCATGTACTTTTCTTGATTCCCTGGAATAACAAAGAAGTATCCTTTACAATGAGAAAAAGTTACCATAGGGGTTAGGTATGTTACAAGAAGAATGTAATATGTATAGGAGTGAGGCTGGATTGCCATTTCACCAAGAAATTAGAATGCGCTTGCATCAACAATAAACCCATCAAAGGCAAGGTGTTTATGAACTCTGTAATAATTACTTTTGTACTGAGAGAAGTGCACTATTGCCATGGTGTGGAGGACTCTTCAACACTTTGTGCTTGTGTCCATGCTGTCCATTCATTGGTTGTGTATGTTTGTAATTTGCTAAGTTTTTCCTTTTTTAAAGGTGAATCTATAATGCATCTTAAATATTTAAAGAGCAACAATAAATAAACTATAGTAGATTCGTCTTAAACTTTTTTCTATTTCTTGTTGAGAAGGGAGAGGGATATAAATATACATATATAAAAAGAGTTTATACTTTCAAGTATTTATCCCTCTGCACACTTAATATAATAAATCTAGGTTGTGTTAAGAAATAAATTAAATTGTTTAATATTGGTATCCCTGGTTATACCAGTGATTTTTATTTCTTACATTGCTTGAAAGTTTCAAACTACTTAATTTAATGTTACCTATTCTTCTATTTTCTTGGCCTTTCCATGGCATCAGTCGGTGATTCAACATGATTGATACCTCAATGCTCTACTCTTTGATGATTTTATTCCTTTCTATTTTTTCCTTGTTAGATGCGATATATTTTTACTTATTTAGATGTATTAAAACTTGGAATTTTAACTGGTACTCACTTTTTTTTAGCCTGCTCATCTGTCTGTTCCACGATCTTGCCAGTGGATCAATCCTGATTGGGCCCGCAGTTGGCCGACGATTCCAAATCTCTTTATGGATTTCATCTTTACCCGTGTGTAAGAACCAAAATTTTTTTGTATCAACTACTCTTTCTTCTGTTTACTCAGTTTTATTTAGGGTTTCCTTTTTTGGGATAACCTGCTTGTACGCTTCTGTTCATGGTATTTCCTATCAGGCTTCTTTTTCTTATGTTTACTTAGCCTAGTTTTTTTAACTTTCTATGAATTTACATTTTGGGATAACCTACTTGTAGACCTCTGTTTATCTCATTTCATTTCAGAGTATGCTGTATTCCTTTTTCATTTCATTTCATTTAAGGGATGCTTTCGGCGCTCCTCTTTTTCTTCCTTGAACATTATTGCTGGTTGTGATCAGTAGTCCTTCTGGTCTTTAGTGAACATTAATACGAATTTAAATTTCACCTTCACAACCTTAGTGATCAGAACAAGAATAGAAATGACCATTATAAATATGTGGGTGTAAATCCCCATTTGGGATTTACCTTTTTCTGGAACCTGGGGTTTCCTTCTGGAATGTTTGTATGCAATGACGTTTATAATGTGCTTTGTCTAATGGTACATCTGAAATTCGTGATTGCGAGCAATGGTATCAATGCTGTACACATGGAGCTGTGCTTATTGGTGTCACTATTTTTTGAAATAGCATTATACGATCAGCATTTTTAGATTAATTTATTAGTTTCTGTACAAATTGTTACCTCAAACATATAATAGAGACATGGTTGTACTTTGGATGTGTATGTTTCCCTTTGAAATATTGCAGGTGAAAGTGGACAAATTAGTAACAGGTCAGCAAAGCTCTAATTCTGTACAAGATAGGAAAGCAATAGCTGAACGCTACTATCATGGTGTCATCCAATGACGAAAAGTAGAAAACTGAAAAAGCTGCCTAAATCTTTATAGAAAACGACATTTTTTCTTTTAGAATGACCCTAATATTCTGATTTGCAATCAACTGAGGGAATCTGCTTTGCAATCAAATGTGAAAATATCAGAGACTCTGCCTGATCTTTAAGAGGTGAGGCTAAAGCACGGTGAAGATGTCGGGGACGTACACAAGTCTGTTCAAGTTTCTTACCAGACCGTATTACATCGAGATTAAGGATCTGAGATTAACTAAATACTAAATTAAGCAAATTAAGAGCTTGTGAGCAGTATTGGACGATTTCACATTGTGGATCAAACTGGAATTTTATTATTAGATCATGTATTGGCTTATCTACAATGTTTTCAAGCATGTTAACAATCTTAGTGAAGCTAAAGTTAAAATGAACTCCTTTAAAAGCAAAGGGTCAAGTCTATGAATGACAATTAATTAAATACCAAATTAAGCAAATTAAGAGCTTGTTAGCAGTATTGGACAATTGAACATTGTGGATCAAACTGGAATTTTATTATTAGATCATGCATTGTCTTATCTACAATGTTTTCAAGCATGTTAACAATCTAAGTGAAGCTTAAGTTAAAATGAACTCCTTTAAAAGCAATGGGTCAAGTTTCTGAATGAATTTCTCTGACAGGGTCCCATGCCTAACACTGAAACTTTGCAGACCACTTGTTCCTATGCTTAACACTGTTTGCAAAGTTCTAGTCCACTTGTTCTCAAACTTGTTAGAAATTAAGATTAGTTGATCGGAGAAAGCCTTATTCCTATTCTACCACCAATGATATAAATGATTTTTTTTTGGGGTAGACAGATTAGACTCTTTATTTGGTTGAACTTCACCAACATGCCCTGCATTTTTTTTGGCAGTTAGAGTGGACTCTTTATTTGCTTGAACTTCACCGACATGCCCTTCAACTTTGTGCAATTTTTTTTAGCTGGAACCAGAATTTATGGTGAATTAGTAACTTTTAAAGATTGGTTGCCACAACAGGACAACTATTTCATAAATGCCACAAACAGATCAGGTACAACATGTTTCCAGAAGCTTGAACGCATGCAACTGAGAAAACAAATTATTCACCAAACCACTAGAGCTAAGATCCTTTGACCAACTTTATGCAAATTTAAGACCTCTTGTCCCATAGCATGTGAGACCATTTGCACTTCCAAAAAATTCTGCACAATATCATCTTTATGCATCTTGTCCCATACTGTGTGAGATCATCTGCACTTCCAGAAAATTCCGCACAATATCATCTTTATGCATCTTGCAAACACGGAAAATTATTGTATATTGATAAGAAAAAGCTGTGGACCAGTGTCGGCTGTGCAATGAGTTCAATTTTTTTTGCAGACCCCAATATGCTTTCACTAAATTCACTTGATGATGCCTTCCACCCTTGGTCCTGTTGTGAAATGAAAATTGGAGGAATGCCTTGGATATTTAGTTCCTGCTTTTCTTTTACTAAAACCAGAAGGAATCTGGATGTCCCCACCTTGAACACTGTTGTGAACCCCCTGAGATTGGGCAAGTGGAAGCTGGAGAGTTGCTTGCTCACTGAGATTGGTCGTTGCCATCAAGGACGGACGGACTTTTATTACCGTCATTCTTGGCTGTACATAATTTAAAATATTGTATACCTATCTCATTATAACTATAGCGTTAGCGATTGTTTGTCCCAAAGAAAAAAAAAATGACAACATGAAAATATTATATTTATATATAAATGTTTTTGTTATAATAGTATGTCTATAAAAAATATTTAAATTTTAAAATAAAATAATAATGATAAAATTGTTAATAAATTTATTAGATTGGGATTTCATTATTTAAATGAATATGTTTGCCAATCTTTACATCAAAATTATTTTTTAAATAAATTTAATTTAATAATATATATGTTAAAGTAAAATTCATTAAATTTAATAATCATTATTTGTTAAAATAAAATCTGTTAAATTTAATAATTTTTATAATAAAAAATAAAATGAGTGATGCTAGTTATAATTCTTTTTTCGTTTAACACTAATAATAGAAATTTCATCTTCAATACAAAAGAAATTATACATCTTTCTCATACATTTTTGAAATATTTTTGAGTATAACTTTTTTTGGCTTTTAATTGTTTTACATTTATATATAGTTATTGAAATATTTGATCTTAAGTAGATATTGAATTATTTATTTATGGTTAATATTGTAATATTTTTTTGTTATTAAATATTTTTAAATATTTATGTGTCAATTCCATATTAAGCACTCAAGAAATTGTACATTTCCCTCACACTACGATTAGAAAAGTATCTATTATTAGAACAGCGTGCTCTTTCTCTAATATATATATATATATAGATATATTTGAAACAGTGAAATAGCACAATTTTAAGTTTTGGAGTTTATACCTAAACAACTCTCTAGTATTATATAGCATAATTTGCAAGAGAATATGGAAGGACATTCCAACTTTTCCTAGATGTAACTTGTTTCACAAAAACTCCTAGATGCCTGATGATTCTTAAAAACATTCATTTAATAAAAAGCATGAAGGTTGTTTGCATTATCCTAATCAACATCTAAGCAAGGGGAGTGTTGCTTTTGGATATTCATTAGTTCTCGAGTTGATGCAAGATTTCTTCTTTCTTAACTTTAGCTCGAGTAGAATTGAGTGAAGCCTTGTTGTTCAAGGTTTTGAATATGGAGATTAAGTGCAAACAAACTCACATTTAACTTCCAAAATATCCATCCTTTGCTTTTATTAGACTAGCAAATTCATTATGGATGCATGTTGAGAGATGCAAAGATACTTGTTTTCATATACCTTGGTAGTGATTGAAAACATGCAAGCTCTCTTAGATTGAATGGACTCTTCATGCCTCCTTATAGTCGTTTTGAGTTCCAAAATTTCTCTATCTTATATAATTACATACACAATAACTAACAAGATAACTAACTAGAATAAACTTAGTCAAAACTAAAGTAGAACAAAGTCCTTGCACTAGGCAATTTTGCTAGGACTAGACTAAAACAAAATCACCTTTTTCAAAACTTTGGAAAATTAATAATTGAATAAGATCCTTGCACCATAAATATACAACATTAAATGTAGGCCTTAGGAGAGGTGCACCTTAAATTAATATCGAATTGAGGCAGGATTGGTCGAAGTCCTTCGAAAACTTTTTTAGAATTGAACCAATACTAAATTTTTGACAGGGCACTAACCTCAAAGAAGACATGTCTCGATATAGGATCTAGATGGGTTTGAGTTTAAAGGGGTTCCTTAAAATTCTTCCCAGGATGCCACAAAAATCAAAGAATTAGAACCATTATATTACAAAGACCGCACTTTTTCAAATTGAATTCAAATAGTGTGGAACATAGAGAACCCACCAATTTCTCAATTACTCACCAATTTCTCAATTACTTTATATATATATGGTTTCTCTATGTTCCACACTATTTGAATTCAATCATGGTGTGCCATTAATAAAAATTTCAAATCCACTTTATATAAAATATTATTATATCAAATCAATCTATTTATCTAATATTATTACATTAAATCAATCTATTTATCTATTTAAAATAATTTTATCTATTTAAAGTAATTGATTGTCAAGAAATGGGTGGTTTCTCTATGTTCCACACTATTTGAATTCATTTTGAAAAAGTATGGTCTTTGTAATATAATGGTTCTAATTATTTTTTATGTGTATTATATTATAGAGATTTTCCTCTTATTGAGTTTTAGAAAAACTTCTCTATACCATCATTTATGTGAATCGATAGAGTTTAATGCCCTATAAAATAAATGGTGTAACTAAGATGGTTGACATAAAATTTAAACATCAAAATGTCCGGGTTTAATTTTAGGTTACTAATAAAGAGACCATCATAGTGAAGCGTAACGCTGACATTTTCACTCTTTTGAGAAAAGGGGCATCTTACCCAAGGCGTGTTGAGACAGAGGGGGATATAAGATATCTAGTATAAGTGGCGAAGAAATTTAATCTTTATGTAATACATTCACTTCAATCTAGTGTTATAAGCACTGAACCAGACCCATTGGTTCAGAGCGTCCAACCGTTTTAAGGCAAAAACAGCTCGAACGGTGACTTGAACTATTTTTGTCAGTTCGGTATAGTAAAGCCACATATAACGCAACAAGTGGGGTATTTTTTTTTTTTTCTTTTTCTTTTATTATTTGTCTTAGCTGAGCACTAGGCACAATAGGTGCCTAATATTCACGAATATGGCCCTACTATTGTTATGCATTTCATGGCAATGTTAAATTAAATTTTTAACATTACCATGAAATGGATTAGGATGTTTGAGAGTGGTTTTGACCTCATTGGATTTCATATGGAGAAAGTAGAGTTTAGATCTCACTCAAAATCCAACAGACTTAACAATTTTCCAAGATTTCAGGATTATGGGGATCGCAATGCTACATTGGATTTTCTCATGTATGAGGGTATGGAACTAGTATTTAATCAAAAGCACCAAACCCTCTATGTACCTTGATGTTAGTAGCATTGGTGGTTGAACTCCTCTATCATGAGCCAAATAAAAAAAATACCAATCACTCAAACAAAATCTTGACTTGACGTGCTATGATTTGTCTATCTTATTTTAATGCTTAGAGAGTGATATTGATGATGAAGATCCCAATATAGCCCATGATTTTGATGATATGTATGTATTTGTTGTAGCATAATTTCTTTTGGATGTTAGAGGCCATGTGGAGCTTGTTTGCTGATTTATATTCAATTAAGAGATTGATTGTACTCGGTTCTATTTTGGTTATGTGCACCCTCACATGCTATATAAATGAGAACTTTTTCTTATTTGTGTTAAATGGTTTGGATTCATATGGATGCACATGAATATATATATGTTTTTCTTTAAAATTTGAATATTTTATATGTTTTTGGTTGACCAAGTTTTTTACCATTTTTGTATGCTTCTGACCGGTTCCCGGTCTGGGGGTTTATCGGTTCAATGATCAGTTCCCAGTTGAGGGGTCTACCGATTCAATGACTATTCTGATTCTGATAATTATGCTTCAAACAACTTATTAATCAGCGGAACGAAACCAACATGCATATCGAATAATCATAACTGAAAACATTAGAAGGTCTATGCAATGAAAATTAAAATTTAAAGGGGATGCACATAACCATTATTTAACCATCACAATACAAAATATTCCCCGCAACACTATCTTCTTTTATTAGCCATAAGCATTACATTAGAGGCTCGCGCATGCTTGTGAGATCTCTTCAACTTTGGACCACATTACAACACAAAAACATAAAAGATTTAGAAAATAATCTTAGATTTCATTCCGCTAGCTACTCAACAATAAATCAACAAAATTCTCTGTCCCGAACCTATCAACTCTCTAGCCTTTATGCCTTCAGTTCTTCAACCTTTCAACCTCCAATAACAAAACCCCTAATTCGTTCTTCTTTGACTCTTTTATATATCACGCTCGCTTGATCTGGTCCAATCTAATCATCATGCGGATTCCTTGATCCCTATCTCGATCGGGTCCACTTTGACAAATTATGGTGCTTTTGTCCTTATCATCTTTGATTCTTTCAAAATCTAGCATGTGCTTCCTTCTTTCACAGCTTCTACAAGTCCCAATATAACTAACTTCTGGCTTTCTGCCGCTTCCTAATTTATGGTGGTTACTTCCCGCAAGTTTAGCCACTTCTTCTCTACAACTATTTTCTAGCCATATTTTCCAAAATTTCCTTAAAAAAATGAAAGACCAAACAAAGAATTAATCATATAAATATTGTTTGTTTGTTGTTTTTTTTTCATATCATATACTTGCTATTCAATAAAATGGAATCAAAGAATCAAAATCTATATTACTTAGTTCCAATCAACTTAGTTCAGTTCAGTCAAATATTAGAGAAAAGAACAAAATGATCCAACAAAACTTTTTATGTCAAAGTAAACCCAACCAAGCTTTAACAAACAATCCAAACTAGCCTACAAGAGAAGAGTAATATAAAGGCCAAAGACAAAGTTTATGTAGAACTCTCTTACGTCCCACGAACCAAAATCCAAGGTTGTTGCCCTCTCCTGATTTAAATGTTATTTTTCATAATTATGTATATAAAAATATTATAGGTATATGTTTATTATAATTCCAATTGTTATTTGTGTGGAAAATAACAATATTAATATGTTAGATTTTAATTTCAAAATATTTGAAATAAAATTGTTTTTCTTAACTTTTTAAAGCATAAAACTATGGTGATGTTTTTAACAACTAGAGAATATTTATTAGGATAAATTTGTTCTCAAAGTGCACAACAAAGTCACTTTATGATCCAAAAGTTCTTTAAGACATCACATTGGTTTCTAACTTGGTTTTCTGTGTTAATTTTAATGGGGTTATTTAACTATTAAACTTTTTGGAGTTTTTGGTTAAAATGAGGATTTTTTTTTGGTTAAATCTTGATTTGTGTTGTTTACACTAGTTTTTTTTACTACATATATGGATTCATCATTCAACATCCTAAAATCTTTTCGGGCACTTGGATTGTGTCGAATTCACACTTCAAACTTGTGTTTCCAAAAAATCTTTACCTGATTCTAAACAAATTATACCGGAAAATAAACCAAAAACATTCAACAATTCTAAGAAAAGGCATAAACCATTTTAAACATAATTAAATAGAATCTAAATACTTCATAAAAATCCATAGAATTAAGCAAAACTTGATTTCAATGCAAAATTAAACAGTGGAAATGTCCTTGGGCTGACCATCCTTGGAGCACTTCCAAATTCATGGCCGAAAAAGGAGAAGGCAGAGGAACTAATCAACTTCACCATATGAGTTCGAATATCCAGTTCACTTTTGACACTGCCCAATTCATGCTCCAGTCTCTGCATTTGCTGGCGATGCTCTATTAAAATTTCCACGGTGAGGGCCAATTGAAAAGCAAGCTGATTAGAGCAAATTTGCAGTAGACAACGATTTCTCTTGCAGTGCGCAACCTCAATAAAGAATGCAGAGGACACTTTCTCCACTTAACACACTAAAGCCATAACAAATTCCCACATCCTCTCATAAAATCAGACGTACTTCACCATTGCTTCGGTTGAACTCTGCATTTCGACAATATTAATGATGATGCGATTTAATGAGCCAACCTTGCTTTG